>JANBUW010000020.1:0-92690 GCA_027579605.1 Coemansia brasiliensis | reverse complement strand
ATCGCAGATGGAGGCCAGGAAGCAGCAGAGGAAAAAGACGAAGCGCAAGCGCCGAGATGAAGATAGCAAAGGCTTGGGACTGACAGCACCATCCAAGCTGGCAGCACCATCCAAGCTAGCGCCCAAAGAACAGAGCAAAGCGCAAAAGACGGCTGGGTGATGGACAAAAAACATATGCCGCAGCTTGCAAACCCAGCAAGTATAGAACTGTAGGTATGTGAAGGATTTAAATCAATTTCATATTTCGTCAAGAGCATGTAGTTACTGTGATATACAAATAACTCCATTAAAAAGATGTAATTACAACTGCTGTGACATTTGGTTTTATATTAAAATATAAATAGTAATGTATTCGGATACGTTAAATGGTCTAAATATGTCTATACTGCCACAAGCCATATTCGGATCCAGGATTAGTCTGCCACAGCCGTACAGTACCGTCTTCAGAACCCGTAGCGTATACTTGACCATCAGGGCTAAAACATGCATCATGAACTGATCCATGGTGACCCTTATATGCATCAATCTGCTTTCCAGTATCAAAATTACAACAACGAATAAGCAGATCTGATCTACCTCCGACTACCATCCGTGTACGCGTTGGGTTGATTGCTGCGACCGATACTTCATAATCGACATTGAAATCTTTGACTAGCTTGAATGAATCAATATCCCATGCCAACACACGCTTGCCAGCAGCGCATGCAAGCGTTTTGCCATCAGCAGTCAAGGAAATGCTAGCAATATTGTCGGATGTTTCTAGTGTATGAGCTACTGATGGAGCCCGTATATCAATTATGTTGATTTGGCGACCATTATCGGCGCTAATGATCATATTACGATGCTTTGACCACTTCACGCTGCGAACTGGAGTTGTATGACATGCTGCAGTTATTGATTTATCCGGGCGGTTGACATCAAAGATCCGTACTGATTTATCCTGTCCACCAGTTACTATCAGCTCATTGCTGCCAGCAAAATCAGCACTCTTTACAATGTTGTCGTGCATAAATGATACCAACTCTTGCCCAGTAATCGCATTCCACACTTTACTACACACTTTAGCATCAAAATAAAAGCCACCAACACTATTAGAATAAATCTCCCTATGCCACATAATAGCGCCACAATAGATATAACTTACGCTGTGTAATCTGCGGACGCCGTGACTGCTCGTAGAGTATCGGAGCTCAGCATAGCGCTCCACACCGCACCTTTATGTCCAACAAATGTGCCCAGCCAGTCGCCTGTAGAGCCATCACGTAATATCGGCTTACCATCTATATATCACCAAAAAATCCTCTTTATTTTAGTCAGTATAGTTATCTCTTTTGTTGTGATTAAACTTTACCCTTACCTTTACAAGCGCTAATCAAAAAATAGCGGTTATTGGCTATGATGTTGGAGAAACTAAGCTGAACTACTGGACGAGTATGACCAGCACAAGTCAGTGAAACTTGCTGCGTGAAAGGCAGTGAGTTATTCATTGTAGAAGGCATTATAAGGATTAAATAAAGTCGTTAAAGCTACTATATGCTTTTTTTGATGTTATGTGCAATAGAAATGGGCAAAGACGTAGCTAATATATGTTGTAGGGCAGTATTTTTTATGGTGATGCAAACTCTGGCGTGCAAGCTGCTAGCGAGAATATACCCAGAGTATAAACGTCTTAAAAGAAAAAAAGGGTATTGCAAACAAGCAAAGAAGAAAAATTTCTGTTTGTGCCACCCTTTGATCGGCATTTTTCCAAAAGGCTTTTGGGCGGCTTGAAGATTTTCCTAGATTTTATATTTAGCCACAGATTACAAGAAAAAAGTTCATATAAAATTATTGTAGTGGATGATAGCACGCTGAGCTCCCATTTCTTCATACTGCTTTTTAGTTAACCGCCAATCGTTCATTCCCTCTGCGGTTGCTTTACATGCACCCTGCCATGCCTGGAACATAGGGTCTGATGAAGTATATACACGTGCTTTATATGCCGTCAACATTTGTATTTCGCTTTGTAAGCGCTGCGACAGTCCTGGCATATTGGCTGATCCACCAGTAACTATAATATTGGCAAACAATAACCGATGCATCTCAGAGGGGCACGCACTAATAGCTTGTTCAACGGCTTGATGAACCCCTGCCTGCTCAATACCAACATCCATAGGATAAAACAATGCTTCAGGAATGGAAAAGCGCTCATTGCATAGAGGCAATAGCTGGCTATCATTCATATGACTATGGTCATCCAGAATAAACCCATGCTTGTTGTTTGCGGTAAAGTCAGGCAGCACATATTCTAATCCCAAATTACTATCTCCCTTACGACGTCCAATACAGCCTCGAGTTGCCTCAATATCTCGTTTAAAATCCTGAGAAACAAAACAGCATTTTTCCTTTACCACATTCATAATAAATGTTTCGTCCATCATGTCCCAGTAGCGAAACGAAACAGTTTCTTTTAAATAGTTTGTAAGCAAGCGCCCTCCTACATCTACACGACGTATACCTCGGGTTATCTGCCGCTGATTATAGTAGGGAACTATATGTGTAAACGCATGTCCAACATCAACCACCAATACGCATTGCGGCTCCAGCTTCCCATTGCAGATCAAATCACTAGATGTGAGTATAGAGAATCTGCTTGCTGGTGCACGTGCCAGAGAGGCAAACTGATATTCTTCAAACACGATTTCATCCAGATTACGTTGGATCTGGCGTAAATTGTTTACAGGCTCGGTCAGTACCAAGTTGGTCTCAGATGGTGTGCATGCTAGCACATCATCACTAATTACTCTATCCCACACAGCGAGCTCGGCATCCCAGTGCACTAAATATCCACGTTCAAATGGTGATCGGTAGTAAAGACCAGAGAGATCGGTGGTCGTATCAATAAGATCGCCTATATACATGCGCTTGGTGCGCTTGGTGCGCATGACAAAATTTGGAATGGTTCTTAAAGATGCGGAGTCTTCCGAGTACCCGCATTTGATGGCAAACGAGCCATTGTCTAGCACTAGTGTTTGCATATACTCTATATAATATCAAAGAAGGGGATAAAAACACAATAATAAACTAATATCGCAGATTTAAATCTCAGCATCAAGCAAAAACGAGAAAGTTTATGGCACCTCTTCACGCAAAAAAAAACCATATGTGGTTATTTCCATGACTCGGTAATAGTCTGCTGTCGGCGCTTGCCTGATTCTTCTTCACGTTTGGCACGCTTTGTTGCTGGCTTGCTCGGTTCGCTATCGTTAAATGCACGCTGAAAATGTCGAGCAGCACTTTCGTGTCGCAGTTCGCGCTCTTGTAAATGTTTGGCAATATGCCAGTCACGATGAGTCTCCCAGTCACGCGATGTGATTGGTGGAGCGTTTTCAGGGCACTGTGGACAATGAATTTGCATCACTGCTTGCGATGTACTAATTGATTCCATCATAGCACTTACTGCCTGATTCAGCACTGAGCTAATTTCGTCGTCAGTTGAGCTATCATACTCATCATCTTCGGCAGCGGTTGACTTTAGCTTGCCTCGTGCTTTTGTTTTGTCTTTATCATTTTTGCTCGCGCTACTGCTGTTGCCTCCACGACGGCTGCCTGGCGCCCGTTTTTCCTGTATAGAGGCATCTCGATCGCCTGATATGGCGCCTTCTGGCGTATCCACAGAATTTTGAAACCGTACAATCTGGATCTCGCGCTTGCGTCGTGTAGCTGCAATCAGAGCCGGAATAAACATGTCCCCATTGGTATCTCCAGAAGCAGCAACTTCAAGGCTACCGTCGTCATGTCGATCAATGTTGACGTTCTTGTATCCTTCTCCATACCGTGCTGCACTTTCCAAGTCTGCAACCGTCTGGATATAGACGCTATTGCGCATTCGCACCGCTCCAGAGTTTCCTCGGCTTAAAGGCCGGCGATCGCCATCGATACCTTCGCTTTTGCGCCCACTGCTGGTGTTGGCTCGATTCGATGCAGCAGTCCTAAAGTCATCGCTGCAATGAGCAAGCATTGCATCATCTCTAATTCTGGCTTCAGCATCGCTGTCGCTGCCAGCAGCTGCTTCAGGATCAGTTCCAGTAGCTTCGTCGTCAGTTTCATCATATTCCTCAGAATCTGGTTCAGGTGGTGTTTTTAATATTGATTGGTCAGAGTCGCTGGTTTCAAACTCAGACCCTTCGACCAAATCTGGCTGTATTGTGCCATCGAGAATAAGGGGAGGAGGCGATAATGACGAATTCGATGAATGAGGTGGCGGTACGTTACTATAGTACTCTCTAGATAGAGCTCCTGCAGTGCTGGTGCTAGAGCGAAAGCTCATATCTGCACTGGAAAACTGAGAACTATAAGCCATATGAGGAGGCGTTTGAGCTGATGATGATGACGATGAAGCTGGCGAATTGGTGCTGGATGCCTGCATGCGATTCTCACTGTTAAATACGGTGCTGGCGCTAAACTGGTGTAAAGCTGCTGGTATTTGTGGAACTATTGGCGGGAAAGAGGCAGGTCTTCTGGACTCCACAACTGTGGTGGGCTGGCTGTTCAGCTTTAACATTGAAGTTAGATTTTGCTTTGGCAATACAGGCAGCTGCTCCCTGTCAATGTTTTGGATGCCGGTGCTGTCTATAGAATTCATTCGGCTGGTCATCTCATCAATAGACTCAGACCGAACATGCACCTTATCTCCACTCACTCTTGCAAAATCTTCAGTATCGTCCATGATTTGCTGCTTTGGGCGTTGTGCCATGCCTCCAGGACCATCAGCTAAAGGCTCAGAAATAGTTTGACTATTGCGCGGACGAGAAAGCCACCGCTCCATCATCGAGGCACTGGCCAGCTCGCGCTGGAAAGATTTTGCCGTCAGCATAAATCCAGTCATGGGGAAGATGTCGTTGCTATGTACTGAAAATCCTGGCGGCTGTCCTTTGCTTGTTGCTCCGTTTCTCATTTCTGATGACAAGCACTCATTAACCGCAGCAACCACAGCATCTGGGGAATTATGTGATCCTTTTACGGTCCGTGGTGGAAATGCTGTAGTCCGCGAGCGCTGGCTATGACCACGGGTTGTATATGATACGGTAAGCGATCGTGGCCATCGTTTGCGCATCTCCCATTCCTCAATCACACGTGTCCACAAGTCCATGCTGTTCATTGCTATCCAGCGCTCAAGCTTTGCGAGACTTTCCACTGGATACCGCAAAAAGTTTTTGACTGACGTCAGGGTTCCAGGCTCTTTGTTATCAACCACCGGGCTATCGTCAATGCCATGACAGCGATTATAAACAAAATGAGCCTGCTCTGGACCCAGTTTTAAAATCAGCTGGTCAATCGTATAGTCCATCAAGTCACCGGCTGTAGCTGCTCCAAATGCATTTTCTACCAATGCGCCTAACTTGCCGCCTAATGCTGGAATGCTGGTGAGCGGATAAGTTCGTAAGAATGGTTCAGTTTGCGATAGCAGTAAAACCGTTTGCTGATCAGGCTTATTCAATGCGCTACAAATTTTAGCCAAGTACCGGTTATGCGCAATACCGGCTGATGCCTGGTACCCGAGCTCCTGAAAAAGCGTGCTGCGAATATGCTGGGCAAACTTGGCAGCATAGCGAAGCAGAAGGTCATTCCATCCAAAGCTGACAGGTGGCGGGTCACCCACTAGCACGCCAAACTTGGAAGAAGTTGATTCGTTCATAATTGCTGTCTCCTTTTCTTTTCCCTTTCGTGATACAGGAACCCATCGCACTACAGGGACCAATGGTGTTGCATCGGTATCGCTGTCACAAGCAAGTGGGCTTGGCAGCATTTGATCTATAGAGGCAGAGCCATGGTCATGGGTTGTTAGTTCAAGCATTCCACGTCCAAAATCGTCCAGAATCTGCTGTTGCAAAATATCCGATGCATCAAGGTATGCTTCATCAATGCTGGCTTTGCTCATAACTGGACATATGCGCTTGAACAGATCCATAATTTTGCGGCTAGCTCGACGGTACTCGTCCAAGCTGACTTTGTGCGTGCTTGCAGACGGGGATTTGTGGTATGCTGGCGGCTCGGTGCCAGTAAATGTAGCCACGTGCACAAGGATTATTTCTGGACATTTTTCGCGTGCCTCCCGAACAGTATCCATACTACATAGTTTTATAGATGTTTAGTACAACTCCTTTAAATGTTCTTTCCCGTTATTCAGTTATGCTTACCGTTTTACTCCTCGTGCACGAGCAGGATAATTAACAGCAATAAGTCCCTGCCATTGCTGCACGGCCACAGGCGTTTCTGGGCCAATTCCTAGCCGTAATTGTTCTATAGATACATCATGCAAATTTGGGAAGTGATTAACAATTATTTGCATGAAAAAAGAGACTTGCTCACTTGCATAAATTACACTGCTCTAAATAATCAAAAAAAAAGAAACTTTGCCCTGTTTCCACATTAATTTATCATATGGCATTGGATACCATATACCATTCGGATTGGGGGAGAAGTAATACTTACCAACTTGACAATAGAAGCAGTCTAAAATGAAATAAACAGAATGAATTAATATCGTGCTGAGCTATACGTATTGCCATGCAAGTATTTTAAAAACAACGTACCCAAGTCGATATGTATAATTGCTCGGTGCTGTGCCAGTTCATTAGCTATTAGTGAGCGGCATAAGCTGGAGCCAGTCATTATTTTTTGGGCCTTATAGTCAGTGGACTCCAGGGCTTTCCAAATAATTTTGTATATAGCAAATGGGTTCACTGAATGCAAGACTTTTTGGTCAAATAAATTAAGAAAAAGAGCAAAAAAAAAGTATAAATGCAAGAATACTGCTGATAGCAAATGACACCAAATGCAATTTCAAGTAAAAAAAAAAAAACAAGCCTCCCCAGACAGAAAATAAAAGGTAGTTGCAGTGGGAGGAAGCTACAATGACACAGAGCCACGCACATATTAACTCAGATGGTTTAATATCACGTGGATAGATGCTAGTCATTGATTGAATCAATAACGCTGATCCAAGTTGTGAAAATCACGCTCATGTTAACATTAGTTTTTCAGCTATCTCTTTTCCTTTTTTTTTCTGTGCACAATGAAATACGGAAGTTATTTGAACCAGCAAAAGAGCGAGTTTCCCGCTGAGTGGCAGCTGCATTTTGTTGACTATGATGCGCTGAAAAAGTTTTTGAAGTCACGTATGGTCGATACTAGCGTACATCTGTCCACGGCGTTTCCCTCGTCTCATACGTTTTCATGGACACCAGCCGCCAACAACCTGGACTTTGCATCTATGCTTGAACAGCGACTATCAACAGTATCTGAGCTGTCACCTGAATTTGTACGGTTGCTGGATGAGCAAGTGACAAAGTTCAACGCGTTTTTTGACCGCATCAAGGACACGATCAAGGCTACAATCAACCATGCGCTGGATAATGAGCGCACCCCTGAGATATCCGAGCTAGAAGCAGCGCTGAGCGGCTTACTTCGTTTGGAGCGCTTTGTGTTTTTGAACTTTACGGCTGTGGCCAAGGCCCTAAAGAAGCATGACAAATGGTCTGGCCTGCATATTCGTGAGCCATATCTTATGCGCACATCAGGGCTTTCCTTTGCCACATCCACCTCACTGTTGCATCTGAAGCCGCAGCTGCTGGGACGTTTGGCTGGTGCACTTGCCCATAAAAGCAGCAGTGAGTTGCCCAGTCTCCCTGAAGCAGCTTTGGCAGATAGTGCAGTGCTAAATACGGAAACCCCGACCAATGAGAGTCCTCCGAGCACCCGCGTGCCCACGCCTGCGGAGTTGAAGCGTGCAGTAGCTAACGCAGCACACTCCCCCCATCTGGGCCCGCTGGTTGACCTGATGCACGACACGCAGACAGTGATGATTTCGCTGCGCGGACCGCATGGGACAGATATCATTGGTGGGGTCCTGGGCTGCCTCTCCAAGCACCAATGCCAGATCGTTGACTTTTCGCTGTCTCGGCTACACCACGACGTGACATTTGGCGTCTTAGTGCATCTGCACGACCGCAATGTGGATCTATTTGGCGACCTTGTCAAGACTGCACAGCGGTGGGACGGCACGTTGTCGTTTGATGTCCAGGATGCACGCTTGAAAGCCTCAAAACTGGCTAATGCAGCCCAATACGCTTTAGACGAAGCACCGTATGCGGCTCGGGCGAAATATATGGCCACGGTGTTGAACGAGCGTGGGTTGAGTCCAGAGTTTTTAAGCGAATGGCTCAACTGGCTGTTGGCTCGCAAAATCAGCGTCGAGCAGATGCGTCGGCTCGACAATCACTCGTCGCTGCTGTGTGTTGAGTTCCGCTTGAGCGTTCCGGAAACCCTAAGTGTGGACGAATTGCGTACTGAGCTTATCGCCATTAGCTCTAAGCACCAGACCGATGTTGCGTTGCAGCCCAACAATGTGTTTAGGCGGCAAAAGCGCCTGGTTGTCTTTGACATGGATTCAACGCTGATTCAGCAAGAGGTCATTGATGAGATTGCTCGTGCCACCGGCATCGAAGAACAAGTGGCAGCTATCACTGAGCGGGCCATGCAGGGCGAGATTGATTTTAAGGAATCTCTGGCAGCTCGGGTGGCTCTACTAAAAGGAACTCCCGTCAGTGCTTTGGAAGACGTTAAGCGTCAGCTGGTGTTTACTGAGGGCGCTCACTATCTGTGTCGAGCTTTGAAGAGCGCTGGCTTTAAGCTGGCGGTTATTTCGGGCGGATTCTTGCCTCTGGCTCGCTATGTCAAGTCAGAGTTGGGCCTGGACTATGCCTTTGCCAATCAGCTTAAAGTCACTGCTGATGGCACAACCTTGACTGGCGAGACTGTAGGTCCCGTTGTGGACGCAGTTCGTAAGGCTGAGTTGCTCGAAGTTATTGCTCAGGCAGAGGGAATTGCCATTGATCAGGTGGTTGCAGTTGGCGATGGTGCTAATGACTTGCTGATGCTGGGCAAAGCCAGTCTTGGAATTGCCTTTAACGCGAAGCCTCGGGTACAGGAACAGGCACGTGCACGTATCAACCAAAAGAGCTTGGCTAACATTCTGTATCTGATGGGCTACTCTGAGAGCGAGGCCGCTGAGCTCCAGCTTTAAGATCACTCTAAACCAAACCATAAATGTCAAATACAGCACAATAGAGTTAATGAATACACTTGTTTTTTTTTTCCTCAGAGTATATTAAGGTAAATAGTAGATGTCACAGATTGAGATTCGGTACGAAAAGGCACGGCTAAAGGAATTTTGCCTGCTAGAAGCACAAGGATCATTGGAGACCGATAGTCCGGGTGGGCTGCGTGGTCAGCCGCAGTTTGCTGAGATCGAGCGGCAAGCAAATGGACAAGTTATGATGAAGATTGGCGTGCATCGGGTTCAAGGCACTTTGGTAAAACTTAAAAAGCCATTAGCCGTGCTAAAAAAGCATTCTACAGAGGATGGGACTAGCTACAGTATTGATGCTATTGTCAAGGAAAAGTTTCTGTTTAAACTGCGACCTGATGTGGTGTTGTAATAAAAAAAAGAGTTTTAATCCATATCTTCAGCAGTGGCACCAGTAACTGCTGGACGAGACGGTGGTGCGAATAGGTTGTTTACAATGTCCATGATCGATTGTTGGCGTTGGATAACCACGCCAAAGTACTTTTCCGCTATGATATCCAGGATACTGTGTACTGTGTTAGAGTTGATACCAAATCGGGACTCGTACTGCTGACGCAGTTGTCCATAGATCCGGGCGGATGCTGAGCTAGGCGATTTGTCGGCCCGTTCCACTGTCAATAGCAGCAGCTGAACAAAGTTGATCAGCTCATGATCATTCACATAGTACACGGTACCCAGCTTGGACTGCAGCGCCTGATTTCCTGTGCGCTCTACCACAGAATTCGGATAGTCCTGCACCATCCGCGCAATAAACGCCTTCCAGCACAAGCAAGCAGCTTCGTACCATCCCATGGCCAGGTACTTTAGCACTCCACGGGCCACAAAAAGGCCATAGTCGCTGGCTCCTGTCCGCTCGGCCCAGTCAAATAGCATGTTTCCCAGTGCCGAGGGGCTTTCAGGAGTGCCCACTATAAAATGCTGCTCAGCCTCCTGAAACCGCATTTTTTGGCGCATAATACTGCCGACAAAGTGATGCAACTGTGTATCTCCTACCGGATTGCCCATCGCGCCTATTGTCCACTGAATCGCTGCTTCGTATACGCGCGGATAATACTCGGTTGCTTGAGAAAGCCGCTCAAAAATTTCGTATATGCGTTCTTTGCTTTCATCGGTCACTGGTACTTTTTCTTCAACATAGATGTTTATCATAAATGTGGTGAGGTCGGCTACACTGCCCCACTGATTGTATTGGCATAGCTCCAAGGCACCCAAGTAAAGTAGTTGGATTGCTCGTTGGTGCTTCTTTTGCTTAACAAGTCGAATGGCAATTGCTCGAAGCTCCTGATGCCCCTCATAGTAGTTCCCATCCACCAGATTCTCTCGCAAATTGCTCATAAAACGCTCAATTCGTGAAGTAGCCATCTTTAAAGAATTCCCAAGTAGAAAAAAAAAAAGAAGAGGATTAGGTGGTTGAAAAAAATAATACTATGCGCACAGGGCAGGCAAAAGAAGAAAATTCTATGATTCTATGATTTGCGGGCGCGCATTTCATCAACAATCGCAGCAGTAGCGCTAGCGCCAATGCGGTCAGCACCAGCCTGAAGACACTCTATAAGATAGTCCAGAGTTCTAATACCGCCCGAAGCCTTGACATGCATAACATCCGACGTATGGGCACGCATAAGCTTAAGATCATTGATAGTCGCACCACCAGTGCTAAACCCTGTCGATGTCTTCACATAATCAGCACCAGCCTTTTCACATAACCGACAAGCGGAGATTTTCTCCTCATCAGTAAGCAACGAACATTCGAAAATCACCTTGACACAACACGACGGCAATTTGGCCTTGGCAGCCGAGGTCACGGCAGCAATCTCGTCTTGTACTTGTGACAAATGCCCGGATTTCAAAAGCCCAATGTTCAAGACCATGTCAAGTTCAACTGCACCATCTTCGATGGCTGTTAGGGCTTCAAATACTTTGACTTTGGTGGGGGTATTTCCATGAGGGAACCCAATGACGGTTCCCACATCTACTCCGGTGTTTTGTAAGGTCTTGGCGGCTATTTTTACATCGCAGGGTTTGACGCATACGCTGGCTGTTTGGTATTGTGCGCATAGCTTGCATCCGGCAATCACCTCATCGATGGTCATGTCGGGCTTCAGCAGAGCATGGTCGATCGTCTTGGCAACAATTTCGGGAGTAAGGGTTTCAAGCGATATTTCAGCTGGCAGTGGGAGCGACATTTCAAGGAAGGGAAGACAAGGAATTGAAATAGGCAAAGTTGGTGGAAAATAATCATGGGGCCATAGCAGGCAATACTTTTGGGAAAGAACCACTTGCTCTGCTGTGACGTTTACAACTTTTCAAATAATATTAGATTACCAGAAATAAACCCATAGATCTTGTAATTACTTCAGTCGATAAAGAAGAAAAACTTTTTTCTCTCTCGAAAACGTTTATGTTTAGACTGCGACTTTGGACAAGATCTTTTGTTAATATTAGCAACAGCTCCGGGTTTTTAAAATACTCTAATATGCCAGAAGAATCCACACAACCCATTGCGCCAGCCGAGGCAACTCCGGCAGCTGCCGCCACTATAAATGAAGAAACCAATAAGCGTAAAAACCGTGGCCAGACCAGTAAGGAACGCCGCGAGCATGCACGAAAGAGGATAATGATCCGTAATCAAGAGCGCCAAAAAGAGGAAGAGCAGCCCCGCGAACGGTCAGAAAGCAGTGAGCCACGTCGGCCAAAGCGCAAAGTAGCCTTGCTCATAGGATTTTGCGGGTCCGGATACCAGGGGATGCAAGTGAACCCCAATGCCAAAACCATCGAGGGAGAGCTATTCAAAGCGCTCTGTCAGGCAGGTGCAGTATCTGCAGAAAACTCCACGGATCAAGGGAAAATACAATTGCAGCGAGCAGCTCGTACCGATAAGGGCGTGCATGCAGCAGGCCAGGTGGTCTCGCTGAAGATGATTGTGGAAGAGCCAGATATTATCTCCAAGCTCAACAAGCACTTGCCCGCGCAAATACGTGCTTGGGACTTTGTACGGGTTGTTCGGTCTTTTAATGCTAAAACTGCGTGTGATTCTCGGGTATACGAGTATATGCTGCCTACGTATGTTTTTATGCCGCCTTCGGAAAAATGCATGGAGGTAGCTAAGAATGTAAAGTTCGATGAGCGACAAGTGCCAGAGACCACTGAGGAGGAGATAAGAGCCAAACGGGAGTACCGGGTGTCAGCGGAGATGCTGGAGTATGTGCGCAAGGCGTTTGAAAAGTACCAGGGCACTCATGATTACCGCAACTTCACCGTCACGAAGGGATGTACGGCGAACAACTCGAAGCGGCATATCCACTGGTTCACGGTGTCTGATCCAATGATCATACAGGGGTGCGAGTGGCTGAGTCTTAAAGTCAAGGGCCAGTCGTTTATGTTGCACCAGATCCGCAAGATGGTGGGGCTGATCATTCTGATGGCACGTACCAATGTTCCGCTAAGACTAATCGACGTGATATTCGATTGTGCCCGGATCAACGTCCCCAAGGCACCTGGACTGGGACTACTCTTGGAACGCCCAGTATTCGATGGCTATAACCGCCGGGTGAGCTCTCAAAAGCTGGCAACTAGCAACCAGGTCACCTTTGAGCCCTATCAGAAGGAAATCGACGCATTTAAGCAAAAGTACATTTACGACAATATCACTGAGACAGAGATGAAGGAGGCGGTGTTTGATATTTGGGTCAAGAACACTGAAGTATTTCCTGAGCAGTATTTGTACATTAACCAAGACTGCGTTATTCCTGAATCGACCCTAGTGGTTCCAGGCGAGGAGTCTATACGCCCTCCGCCCCAGAGCATTGGCAAGGACAAAGATGCTTTGTCATCTGAAGACGAAGAGGATACAAAGGACGACTAACAAATATATACAAAGTACTACGATCACGTGTGATGTCATTTGAAAGGATCTATTTTTCTTTCTTGGCTTTTTAATTCCATCAAAGCACTTTTTTTTTTCTACTTTTCAATGGAGGTAAAGAAGGAATCGAATATGGAAGAGGTACGGTTAAAATTCAGGACGGACATTGCAGTAAAAACGCTTGTTTCTCAAAGTAAATAGTCTTTTTTTTTTTGAAGGTGTAGGCGCTTTTGGCACCATACGAGTACCTTTGCCAAGTTCCTGGTAAAGAGATACGAACAGTAATGATAAACGCATTCAATGACTGGCTGCAAGTAAACAGTGAGCAGTTACAGATAATATCTGGGGTGATTCGTAAGCTACATACGGCCAGCCTAATGATAGACGATGTCGAGGATAACTCTGACTTGAGACGCGGCATCCCAGTAACACACAAGATATACGGGGTGCCGATGACGATAAACACCGCCAACTATGTGTATTTTATAGCTCTACAAGACATATTGGGGATGCAAAATCCTCGGCTGGCAGAGATATTCACTCAGGAGCTTCTAAATCTTCACCGCGGACAAGGGATGGAGCTGTATTGGCGAGACACGTTGACTTGTCCTAGCGAAGAACAGTATTTGGAAATGGTATCGCATAAAACCGGAGGGCTGTTTAGGCTGGCTGTAAAGCTGATGCAAGAGTGTAGCCAGACCACAAGCGACTTTAGCGACTTGGTCAATATGATTGGCGCGTACTTTCAAATCAGAGATGATTTTATGAACTTGCAATCATCGGAGTATTCCAACAATAAGGGATTTTGTGAGGATCTGACTGAGGGTAAGTTCTCTTTTGTCATTGTCCATGCGATAACACGGGGCAAGGATGGCCCGCAGCTGATGAGCATTTTGCGGCAAAAGACGGTTGATGATAACGTCAAAAAATACGCTGTGTCGCTGATGGAGCAGGCCAGGTCGTTCGAGTATACGAAAGAGTATTTGGCAAAGCTGGAATCTCGCATTAGCCGGAAAATCCATGAGCATGGGGGCAATCGATTGCTGGAAGAGCTGATGGCCAAGCTGAGCAAGCCATTCCATTGAGTTCATAGACCCATTATTTATCAACTGCATTTCTTCTTAGATTAATTTGTTTTATTTCATTGAATATATACTTGTAATGGAATTATGAAGAATCGAGTGAGTAATAGACAGTCAGTGAATATGCTGCCGATGACCAGGCAGCCGGCCATTCTGCCGCGAGTAGGGGGGCTAATCGACTATATTGGCTCTCTACTAGCGAGCCGCCCATTAAATCACATACAATACTTGGTCCATAAACTGGCCAAAATAATGCCACAAACCCTTTTATGGGCATGGACCAAAGCCAAGCTAGCCAGCCTGTGGTACCAAATGACTCCGCCAAATCTCTTGTGGCCCACATTGGTTCCAATCAAGATCAAAGCAACTCTATACAAACAATCAAATGATATGTGGATCTGGGTGGATAAAGAGCATGAAGCGGTGCTGTGGCAAAATGGATCATTTGGCAAAGGCATATTGTCACGAGCAGACGCCACCTGGCTAGGAAGATACAAACAGGCGATAGAAGCAACCGAGCAGTATTTTATCGAGGACCTCACAATGGAAAGAAGAGAAAATCGACGAGATGCTTGTCGTATAGGGCGGCTTGACTCTATAGGGGAAGTGGAAGTGAGCGGGATGGAGGAAGCAGTGCAGATGGAGCCCGTGCAGCTGTGGCCGCTAGATGCACTGTTTCTTAGTGAGCTGGGATGCTTGGATTGCGTTGATGCGGATGGCTACTTGCTATCGCATGCCCAACTATGGCGAGTGGTGGCAGAAAGCACCCTGTACAGGTCGGCGCAGGATCTAGCAATAAAATACGCAGCGTATTTTAGCTTCCGTGCTCGTGGCTGGACTGTCAAGTCGGGGATAAAGTTTGGCTCTGATTTTTTGCTGTATGGAAAGGGCGGTCCAGCTCGTTCGCACTCAAAGTACTCGGTCATTGTCAAGCAGGACACAAATATGCCTGACGAGTCGTGGCAGTACATGTTTGCATTGTCGCGCGTGTGCTCGCAGGTACGTAAACCACTGGTTGTGTGCTATGTGGAGTTGCCACATGCGAATTTAGACTTACAGAACCCACCGGATTTAACCCAGTTTCTCATTCAGGAGTTTTTGATAGAACGGTTCAATCCCAACCGCAAATAGTAATAAATTTCATTTAAATTTTGTAATCAAAGCTACTTTAATGGAAGGCCTTGTGCTCCAGCAGCATCTCGTTGTTAGGGGCAAGACCGACAAAGGCGCGCAGGATGTTCTCCATGGCCATACGTTGCTTGGCTAAAGCATTGACCACGGGAGTGTTGGGAGGAACAACAGGGGCCTTGAGCATGTAGGACAAGATTGACAGCACCGAGTGGAACGGCATCCAGTCCGCATCATTGGCAGTGCGGTAAGACACACGGGTCATCAACTCCGTCATCATGAACAGATCGATGATGAGGGGGCTGGCAAGCAGCGAGTCCTCGCAGGTGTTGTAGATGGAGATGGTGTTGAGACCACCCATAAAGATCTCGCTGACATACTCGTCCAACGCACGCTTAGAGTCGCCGACAGAGGGCACATACTTGATGACGATGGTATGGTCGGGATGCTCGCCCTTCTTGTACAGCAAGTTGTTGGCTCCCACCATATCGTCGACTACGCTACTCTTGGAGATCTCCTTGGACCGGAACTGCGCAGGCGCCGACAAGTTGTGGCCGTCGTTGTTGCCCAGATGGTTGTAGGAGGTGATGGCCAGCGGCTTGATACCTGCGTTGACCAAGAACTCTGCCAGCACAGACTTGATCTTTGTCTGTCCTGACTTGAAGTCGTCGCCACCCACAAAGCTGCGCTCGCGCTCTGCCAGATCGATTACCCCCGGAACCAGCGTGTTCTGTGGCGATCCGTTGACAAACGGCGCACCCTCCAGAATCGAGGCCACGGCAAACAGCGTCGATGGCGACACCTCCTCGTGGCCGTCAGCAATTGCCTGCAGCAGATTGTCTGCTGTATCGTTGACGCCGGCCAGCAGATCTGCATAGCGCTCAGTGTTGGCGGTCCACATGATGATCACACGGTCCAGCCCATTGGCCTGCTTGAAGTTGCGGATGTCCTGACGCAGGTGGTCCAGCTGCTCCTGCTTGGTGCCGCCAATAAGGTTGTCGGCGCGCTCTTCTTGGTTGGCAGCAATAAAGTCCGGGTAGTAGACAGAGGGTAGCGGCTTGAGCTGCGCCAAATCATCGTACACGCGGCGCTGCAAGTCGACGGGCAGGACCTGTGCACGACGCATGGCATCGCCAATGTTGGCAGAGTTGATGTCCCAGCCGCCAATAACAACGTCGTTGGGATGCACCATGGGTACCACCTGGTTAAACGGCACATAGACGTCCTTGAGCTGCTCGTCCACGCCCAGCTTGACCGTCGATGCCATCATCAGCGACCCAAAATAGTTGGCGGTCTGCGTGCCCTTGCGAGTCTCCCACGAAATTCCCTTCTTGTTGGCCAAAATTGATGCCGTCAGCGTCGACCCGTTGTTGCCGCCCCATCCGACCATCATCAAGCCCACACGTCCCACATGCGTCTTGGTGCGGAACTGGTACTGCACCTGCGTAGGCTTGGCCTTCAGCTGGCCACTGCTTGCGTCACGACTCACAATAGTCGTGTCGTACGAGTAGCTCGACTCAATGCTGTCGTCCGTGTAGCGAACGTTGGGGGATTCCACTTTGAAGGCCGTGGCTCCCGAGTTGCCCTCTGCAGTCGATGCTGCTCCATTGGCGGTGTTGGAAAGATTGTTGATTGGTGACATTGCTTAGCTTGAGGAAGAAAAATTACAGATATCGAGGTGTAGGCTCGGACTTCTTCTTGCCTCGGTGCGGGTTGTGCGTCGATGCGAGTTGATTCGAAAACGTCTTGAAGAGTTTGTACTTGCCAACTAATATCAACTGTTGATTTTAGTTAGCTTTGGAGAAGATGTTTCTTGTAAAAAAAAACGATATTGAAAAAAACTGATCTGGGTCCTTGAGGATAAAGAAAAGATTCGAGATTGCGGAAAATGACTTGTTATTTATTTGGCTGGCCCAGTCCCGCCCAGAACTAACAATTGGCAAAATAAATTTCCACCAATAAACAAAATCCATGCTAACGCTTTTGACTTTGCAAAAAATCCTAGCAAGATCTGCTTAGTCTTTGGAACCACACGCCTCTCTGCTTTTTTTGCAGTACACCAGAAAACAAACAGTGTAAATCCCCTTCTTGATTATTGACCCCCTCATCCCTGTTTCCGAAAACATGCGCTGACATGTGAAAGTGTAAAGTGGGCTGCCCATTATTCTCCTTATCGCGTGGTTGCTTCCAACTGCAAACAATGCTGTGTGTACTATATATTGCTGCATTAGCTGAATCTGAATTAGCATGAAACCCATTCAATGGCTCTCTTTGTCCGAGAGGGCCATTTGGTGGCGCAATGCTCTTCGTTTGCCAATTAGCGCTGCTTGATTAGACCGTGATTACATGCTGTAAAGATGTTGTAAAATTTGGCCTGTGGAGCTCCTTAATCGCTGATATAATTCAAACAGTAACCGAGAAAAGTATCAAATGATGGAATTATAAAAAAAAGCTATGCCTTTTTCATTCACTTTCATCATATTTTCAGACATTTTATATAAGCAACAAGAAATTCGTAAGTACACAGTTTCCTTGTAGAAATAAAGAGAGCATTAGGGAAATGCTATTCAGGCGCTGTGGAATTTTGTTCAGGTAAGCAGCAGCGAGGACAATTACTTTATACCTGACAGCCCCAATTGCTTTCTCGAGGGGAATGTGGCGATATTTGGAACTTTTGTATAATAAGAGATACTTTCTGATTAGCCTACACCAGCTCATCGCTTTTGGACATACATCTCGCTTATCACAATGCACCATGCAGTAAAATATTATATAAGTTCTGGCCAAGATGCTTCTCGCTATCAAAGCTGGGCTTTTTCAATTCGCGAATAAAGGCCTACTTTGCGAGCATAAGCATATAGATGCCTGCCTGACTATTACCGCAGCTTGTTAAGCAACATGTACCAGTGACCCTTCCAGCAAACTACCTGCAGAGACGCTTTGCATATATAATTTGGCTACAGAATTATTGTCACCCACCATAATTAGAAACTTTGGTACTTTAGAGCCTAAAGCAAATTCCCACCAAACAAGAAACCGCACGATGTTGTATGGTTCACTCTGTACAGTGCTATCTGTATTTGTGGCAACCCACTATATGGCTATGTCATTTACTAGATCTATTGGATCTAGTTTTATCCCTGTGTGGTAGTATTGGTTCCAAGGCCGCTTTATGCCATTCCTGCCATCTGCAATCCTAGAGCCATTATTCAAGTATACAGCCAGCATGCCATTCTTTTCCTTTTAATAGCTTTTGGATAGATTAGTTGTAAGGGCTTCACAAGATCCATGGATGCATTTACAACACTACTCTGGCACTAGTTTCACTGTCTAGGTTACTGATTGCCTGGACCCATTGGAGCTATCCCTACTGACATCACAAGAATCAGGCGTTCATCAATTGGTGGAATTTATTACGCACAAAAATCGACAAAACTAATCAGTGTTTTTGTCGACGCGCCCAATGCCTTGATCGCGAGTTTGGCGGCCCGCCTGTTCCATACCCGGGTTGCCCATTGCTCTACCCGCACCCTGCTTTAGAGTGCCGCCAGCCTGCTCTGCTGCGCCCTTGGTCTTCTGCGCCATCGAGCTGTTCTTGGCATCATCGATGTTGGCCTGGCGCTTTGCCTCATCCTCTTGACGCAGCTGCTGGCCATGGCCTTGGTGGGCGCGGTCTTCTCCGCGCTTGCGCATCTCCTCGTCTCCGATGATCTTGCCGACGCCGGCCTCCATGTTACCCATCGCCTTGTTTACGAAACCGGACATTTTGGTTTTAACTTTCGAAAGAGAGTTTTCTGTTTAATAGAGAGAGCCTGTTCAAAGAATAAGAGCTTAAGGTTCGAGAATAATGGTGAGCCTGACGGCGAAAAAGGGGCTTGTATTTAAGGGGTTTGCAACCTTAGTGCATTAAGCAATGAGATTATGCCTGGTATAATGCGCATAAATTATGTACGACCACATTGACTGCATTTTTGCAATTCGGCAAGCTGAAACTGAATTTGTCTCTTGCAATGATTGATTACAGTCTAGATCACTTGCAGTATACTGTGGAGCCACTATTGAAGCAGCCGCACTCTGCCTCAAAAATACTGGTGCCGTTTTCCAAAGAAAAGCTTTAATAGTTGGTTTATTAGATTTAATAAAGTCAGCAATGGAGAAAGTCAGCGGAGTGCTTAGTGAGCTGGATCCTGATTCTGCTGCTCTTTCTGCTTGGCATTTTCCTGCTCCTTCTTTGCCTTCTCGGCATTGGCGTCAAATCTGCCTAGCCCCTCGGCATGCTTCTCCTCGCCTTCCTTTTTCATTTGCTCGTCCTTGGTAAGTCCACCCAAAATCTTCTGTCCCGCGCCCGCAACCTGCTGCACCAATCCATGGCCTTGTTGGACATTAGGGTCGTTCTTCAGTTCTTCTTTTTTCTTCTCGGCCTCTTGCTGCTGCTCGTGCACCTTGGCCTTTCCTTCGGCGGTGTAGTACTGCTGATCGCCCTTTTGCGCCAATTCGGGGTTGTTCGTCCAGCTTCCGATAGTGGATTTTGCCGAGCCAACGATCTTCTCTTTAAGATTGTCCAAAGTAGAGTAGTTTGCGTTATCGTTCGACATTTTGTGTGTTGCTTATATGAAATACTTGTGTTTGTGTTGATAAGAAAGCTGGAAGAGGGAACAAGCATGGCTTTTTATATCTGTCGTGGTTTTGGATTAAAAAGTAGTTGGTATAGAGCCTATGATTTTAATTTCGTCATCCCTTTGATCACAAGCGGATATGACGTCAGTTTAAGGATACGTCACAATATCGTTTTTTGTAAAATGTACTTTACATTTTTAGCAATAAATAGTGACGCAATAGATTATGATGCATAGAGTTGAAGCCGTGTATAATGTCTAATGAGGCAAGTATCTATTTTTGGGAATAAAATAACATCATTTACCTTACAGGCACAATGGCCCCTAGTTTACTAAAATAGGCATGTGTTATTTAGACAAAATGAAAAAAACCTAATATTGCCCAGAGGACTGATCTGGCTCCAAATTCTGTTGAGGGCCTTCATGGTTGTGGCTTCTGGCGTTGGCTGCACTGCTCATTCTGCGAACCCCCTGCTGGCGTGTTTGCTCGCCTGAACGCCTCATATCATTGTCACCGAAAGTATACCCGGTAGCTTTGATAGTGCTCCCCTTGGCACGCTCACCAAGCCCTTGAGTCTGCTGTCCCACACGGCTTACTCGCTCCGGATGAGAATCAGGCTCGGCGCGGGAATGGTACTTTTCGCCGCGAGCAGCGCCAGGACGAAGCTTACTCTCTTCATGGAATTTCGCATCTTCCACTGCCATGTTAAACTGATGATCACCTTGTCTCTCAAGCCCCGGGTCATTCAAAAGCTTACCAAACTTTGACTTGGTGTTTCCAGCAAGCTTCTCTTTAGCGTTATGAATAGTAGAGTAGTCGTTAGACATGGTTTTTTACTTGCAAGAAATAATAGTATGCTTTAAAAGAGCAGGTGTATCCTGGCCTTTTTATACTCTAAAGCATTTTTAGCACATACACAGCATTATTTGGCCAGTTTATGCAAATATATTCTGTCTGTGCCATAAACTGTAATTATTTGATAAATTTTGCAAACTCTAGCAAGTATGAAGTAATATGCATAATAAATAGGTATTATAAGCGAATCTAAAATACGTCAAGCCAAATATGACAACACTTTTACGACATATGGTCATGTCTAATCAATAATACAAATTAGAAACTTAATAAAATGGATGGAACTCACACAAAAGATTAATATAATTAAATTCAAATGTTGCAAATAATACAACAGTTAATATTAAGCATATACTCAACATTTTATACTAATTTAAAAAGCAATATTTCCATTAGGATTTATGTTTATTAGATAATAAAGAATGGCTATTTTATTCATCAGAATTAATACGCAACATATCCGCAGTAGCTATGTGGTATTGGACCCTAAAGCATACTAAATTTTTCAAAACAAGTTTAATTATTCAAATTGGTAGCCCAATATTAGCTGCTTCTCTATAAAAACATATAGCTAATGTAATTTTATATAAACTGCAAATAGTATGGCAGGTATAGTCCCATTGCTTAATGCACTAAATTTTCAAACCTCTTAAATACAGGCTCCTTTTTCACTTTCAAGCTCACCATTATCCTCGTATCTTAAGCTCTTGTCCTTTGAACAGGCTCTCTCTGTGACAATGCAATTAGAGCGAATCGACGTATTGTGATGTTTTATTGCATCAGTAGCCTGAACCAAGCCACTATTCCAGAACCTGCTAGAATAGTGAATATGTTCGTAGCAGATGCGATACATATATATAGGCAACGCCTAGTCATCTGAGAGAGGGGAGCAAGTTCAGTTCTAAGGAGTTTTCTAAAGGTTATTCTCTTACCCTTTTATAATTGAGTTATAGTATTATCTTACCAAGTTCAAGATACGCAGCGTAACGCTCTCTCTATTAAACAGCAAACTCCCTTTCGAAAGCTAAAACCCCCTTCCCGGTTTCATAATGTTCGCAAAGTGGACCTTTATTCGCGAATTGAAGAAGCCTGGCTTTGACGGCGAGAAGCATCTTGGTCAGAACTTATATAATGTTTTGCCGTTTGGCGCATTGTGATGAGCAAGATGTATGCCCAAAAGCAATGGACTGGCATAAGCTAATCAGAAAGCATCTTTCATTATATGAAAGCTCTAAATATCGCCACATTTCCCCGAGAAAGCAACTGGGGCTACCAAATATAAACCAGTTGAGATTAGAACAGCATATTTAATATTACCCTGCATTTTGATGGCCATTATAGACATGTAGCCAACTATCTACTGAATAAGAAGGGTAAATCTCACGAGCTATGTGAACCAATGCTAGATGTAACGCAAAATGAGATTAGATGCTTAAATAGTTTTGGTACCTAAGCAACTGGCAAAGAGTATTATTTCATACTATAATTTTGGCAGCCCATGTTATGCTGATTTATCTTGAACTTGGTAAGATAATACTATAACTCAATTATAAGAGGGTAAGAGAATAACCTTTAGAAAACTGCCACAAAACTCCACGTCCTCCCTCTCTCAGATGACTAGGCGTTGCCTATATATATGTATTGCATCTGCTACGGACATATTCACTATTCTAGCAGGTTCTGGAATAGTGGCTTGGTTCAGGCTACTGATGTAATAAAACATCACAATACATCGATTCGCTCTAATTGCATTGTCACAGCCCAGCTATTTCTGACTTCACAATGCGTTCCCTATGAGCTATTTATTAATGGGGCAGGGCGAGCAGCCAGAACCCTTGGTAGCTGAGCTGTTGGCATCGCTGGAGGCGCCTTCTTGATGAACCCAGGCTTATTTACAGGTCCATAGTTGGTCCCTGCAACAGGATTATCGCAGACGCGAGTCAGATGATCATATACACTAAGATTTACCTTTATTTCTCTTTCTTTTCCGACCAAATATATTCAATTCTTCACCATCATATATTTGGATGCTGGAGCTAACTTGTGAAACAGATGCTATACAGACAAAGTCAATGCTGAATTGTTATATGCCAGATAATAAATTATATTCTTAATCTACTACTTAGATAGTCAAGCCATATTAATGATACCAGGATTCACATTGCTGTGCCTACTGGCAAGGATATACATAGTGCCCTCTTCATTTATATAAAATATTTGTAAAAAGAAAAAGATGGGGGAAAAATCAAAGTATCAGAGAGAAAAATGAAACAAGTATGCCTTTTATATCACTTTGAGCTGACTCACAATAGTAATAAAGACTATACTATTCTTTAATCAATAATTGAGGAAAAACAAACACTAAGTGACTTGTATCAGTAAGTGCAAAATAATGCAGACGAATTTTACAACGTACCACAATTCAATTAGCCAATGGTAATTAGTAATTAGAAAGAAATATGGTTAAAGCTCAAATGCCTTTATTCAGAGTTAAGCTCAATCCTTAAAACCATTTCAGAAAGTATATTCCCAATAGGATGAGGTGTAAATAATGAGTGAGATTTATCACATGAAGCGAAATCGGCAGCTATTGGAAGAGATGGCCTAATGTCTTTTATCCCCTATAAAAATATGCAAGTGACGTTGCACAAAATTTATGAGAATAATACTTCCTTTATTTAATGCATCAACTTGCAAATGCTTTAATACAAGGGCTTCTTATCTTCAAAATTATCTTTATTCTTAAATCTCAAACAACTTATTATTTGAAAAAGCTAAAAACAAAATGTCCGGTTTTGTAAACAAGGCGGCTGGAAATGTACAGTCTGGCGTTGGCAAGATTATCGGAGATGATGAAATGCGCAAGCGTGGTGACGAGCGTGCTTATCAGGGCCAAGACCAGCACCAGGGCCAGAAACAGGGCCAGCAAGATCTTGAAGACTCAAAGGGCAGCTGGACGACGCAAAATGCCAAGGGGGCAGCAGAACAGGTTGGCGGTACCCTTAAGCAGGGTGCGGGCAGAGCAGTGGGAAATCCGGGTATGGAAGAAGCAGGCCGCGAAACTCGCGATAAAGGCAAAAGCCGTTTGCTAAAGAACACCGCACTCTAAAAATTTTTATATTCTTATACAAATAACAAAAACTTCATCGATGGAGCATCTGGTTGCATGCACTGCAAAAGTAAAATTAGCTTCAATGGGTCCGAACAATCGGCAACTCGGATGGTGAAGCAAAAGTTGGAACTGCGAAACTGTTATAAATCTAGCCAGGATCATACAAAGTGAGCTATAAAATACCATGCGATTTCTTTCTTGATGTTAGTCCGTACTAATTTTGAAAATACAAAAATATCTTTTTTATTGTTATGGATGATGATTCTGTGGCCAAAAAGCATGTAGGCAAGATGCCTTTACAGGTAGTTGATTGGAAGGACTAGTACTACAAGCGGCTTAATGAGCGTGTGGTGATGATCAACCAGGTAGCTATATACATGTTTATGCTTGCAAAGTGGATCTTTATTCGCGAATTAAAGAAGGCCGGGTTTGACATTGAGAAGCATCTGGAGTAAAAATTTTTTGCCGAAGTGTTCTGTCACTTGATGCATCAGAACGAAAAATATGTATGCCCTAAAACAACGAGCTAGCGCAGGCTAATCAGAAAGCACTTCCAACATTATATGGCGGTCGCAAATATCACCACATTTCCTCTCGAGAATGCCACAAGAATTGCCATGTATGAAGCGTTTGAGATTAGATTGATGTATTTAAATAGTATTGCTCAGCGTCTTGACGGTCATATTAGGCATGCTGTTAATGTGCTGTTAGATAAAAAGAGCAAAAAGTGTAAGCTATGCGAGGCTTATCTTCACTATACGCGACAAGAAATCGATCAGCACTACAAGTAATTGGTTACAGTACCTGAATGCCAGATCAAGAATGCGAATTTGTATCGCAATTCCTATTATTTTGTGCTATGTCCCGTTGCTAAATGGGTGATAACCGAATTAACTGCTGCTTTAAACGTGTATGAGTCAGGATACACATTTCTTAAGGATAATCGGTTTGTGGACACCAGGAAAAATCCAGGGAAGCATGCTCAGGCGTTTTATTAACTGGCTAAGTTTTATGAGTGAAAGCAATTCAAACGATTCACTTGCTTTCCGCTGCATATATCGTGGGCACTAACTCATAAGAAGACAACAACAGAAATCTTGCGCACTCATATATTGGATCACGATATTAGTCGCCAGATAAAAATGAAAGAGTCATGAGCTTATGCCCTGGATATTCAAAGTAAGCCCCTGCGAGGTTCTGGAAAAAAAGGTATTTTCAGGCGTAGTGAAAACCGATGGTGTTTCTATTCGTGTGTATATGGAGAACACAGTGAGTTCAGCAGCAAGGTCAGAGCGTGAGAAAAAGAGTGCAGCTACCAGAGCTGCTAATACTGTTGCTATCGATTCTGGTGCAGCTTGTTTTACCAATGCAGCCTTTGCTAATGCAATTTGTGCTGCAAATCTAGCTCACACTACTAATACTGTTGCAACTGTCGCCAAATCTATCGCCTTTAAGCTGCCGTATATAATTGCTGAAGCTGAATCGATCACTGCTTCTGCAGAATCAGCTGCATTTATTGGTTCAGTTGCTGCTATAGTTTATGCTATCAATTCAGCTGCTGATGAAACTTATTTTGCCATCACTACCGAAGCCCTCGCTACTGCCAACTCTGTCGTTGCAGCCATTCGTTCTATAATTGCAGCTGCCAAATCTACGATTGCTGACGATTTTGTTGCCGCTGATGCTACGAATGCTGCCGATTATGCTGCTAAAGCTGCAGAAGCTATTAAAGCAGTTGACTGTATTGGTATGATCTCACCTACTACAGTACTTAATTCAGTTGCAATTGCTGAATTTATTGCTTCGGCTGCTGCCAAAGTCAACACAATAGCTGTTGCCAATGAAGTGCTTCTTGCTGAGTTTGCTACAAATACTGACGATGGACGAAATTCCAAGTCGTCTGATAGGCAAGATAAGAAGATCACGGAAAAGACTATAAGATATGTTTATTGACGAGTTATCAACCAGTGAGCTTCAGATAACCACTGGTAAATACGTCTTGATAGATCCTGGACGCCGATATCTCTTATACTGTATGCACGAAAGCAGCACTGTCAGTAATTCACTTGTTTACCGCCATACACGAAGCCAGAAGGCCAAAGAGACTCAATCTACACGATTTAGGAATATCCAGGAGCAGGTGAAAAGAGAAGCTGATGGGATGCAGGTAGCAGAAGCCCGTCTTGCGAAAACGCCACATAAAATCGTTGATCCTGAGCGATTCCGGTGTTATATAGAAGCGTGGGCACGAGCAGCTCCAATCCTTGGCCTATTTTATGAAGACTATAAGACGAAGCACTTGATATCACATCACCAGGTCCACAAAAAACGCAACATCCATTATAAATCCAGCCCTCTTCATAGAAAGCTGCGCTTGTCAGCCTACATAAATCAGCAGCGAGCTAGTGCGCGTTTGGCTCGAAACCTAAGGAACAAGTTTGGCGATGATGCAGCTTTGATTATTGGAAATTGGTCAGCGCCAATGATGAGATACCATGAGCCAATTCGCGGCGTAGGTATGCGCAATATGCTGCGGAAGCACGGCTTTACAACCTATCTAATAGATGAGTTTTGCACTTCTGCCACTTGTCCCAAATGCTATTATCATATGGATACATTCCACCGAGTAAGTAATCCACGCTCTTGGCAGCGCCAAAGCAACCCCATTGTAATATGTCATGGGCTTCTACGCTGTAGAAGCCAAATTTGTTCGGAGTCTGTGGCAAAGAATGGCGAAGAGCTGTGCTATTGTATGTGGAATCGGGAGCTTTCTGCGGTATTGAATTTCCGAGATATTCTATTTAGTGTGCAAATGGGCAACGGAATTCCTAAATAATTTCAGCGTGGGAATGCTAATGCCCTTCAGTCCAAGTGCGCTGCAGAACCTGCGGCTGCTGCTTCATTGCTCTCAATTAAGCGGCATTTTAATGAGCAGCCACCAATATGGCAGCCATTGCCTAGCTTCAAGCAGCGCAAAACTGACCAGGGCAAACGTATTCAATCCGAGAGGGCTATTGCACCTCCTAAAATGCTTTCTATAGACAGACTAATTTATGCTTGCATGGACAGTGGCTTCTCTTGATTCTTTGGATCCTGCAGGGTTCGCTGCTCCTGCTTGTATGAGTCGTCTGACTAGAACAAGAACAAGTATTTATGCAGTACATGTTGCTATAAACCAACATACTAATGAAGCACTTTATTGCCATATATTATCTATTTGCAATCCAAAACCAATATATATATCTAGAAAATGGATTTTATCAACGACTTGAACTTCAAAAGCCAAACTCTACCACATCTTTACAAAATACAATCACAGTCTAATCAAACAGTGCCAATTAGCAGTTAGAAGAAATGTATAAAGTGCAAGCATGGGGAGGATCGTGCTTGCCTAAAACACGGCCAGCAGCAGTAGCGTAGTCAGAAACACAACAGCTTTTATATAAATAAACACTCTAGACAAATTATATTTTTTGGAATATACGCTTGTCAGCGCTTTTACGAATGACATGAGTACGCAAAAACAATACAATTAATGCAGCAAACAAGATAAACATGGCGCTGAAAATAATGGTGTTGGTGAATTGCTCGCGCTTATCGTACTTGTCGAATATCTCACCTTGAGACAAGTTTCCAGCAAGTCCACCTATTCCCGAAAACACATTAACCATACCCATTACGCTTGCCAGCACATCAGTATCAAAGTAATTCGACACAATTACAGGGTTAAGAGAAATGAATGTTGGCGAGATCATACCATATAGTGCACATAAAACATACAAGGGGGCCAGGCTGTTAGCTTTCATCCACAGGGGCATTTCGATTACCACGGTTAGGATCAGACTTATCAGCAAAGTATTTATGCTACCGAACTTGTCGGCAATATATCCAGCCAGAATACGGCCAACAGCGCTTCCAGCATTCAAGACCAACAGCAAATTTGATCCATCTTGTTGGGTGCCACCCAATTGCTGAGCAGTCGTACCAATATAAAAAGTAACCGCCCAATAGCCAGTATACATGGCAAATGATTCCAAGCTGACTAGCCAAAAAGTAAGACGCTTTGCAGCACGTAATTCGAGCAGATTCTTACGTGGCTTTGCTGGAACTCTTCTAAAATAAAGCAAATTCATTATGCCTGTGACAGCAAATGTCAGAATGCCCAAAATTCGTAAAGCCCAACCAGCACCCAGATTATCAATCATAGCTTGAGTTGCAGCTGTAAACCACAAGCCGCCAAAGCTGCTGCCAGCAACAGCTACTCCTGAAGCTAATCCGCGGTATTTATCAAACCATTGTGGAGGAATTGAAACGCTAGGTGCAAATAAAAACGATGCCCCCATACCAAATAGAATTCCTTGAGTTAGAATAAGCTGCCATACCTCGGTACAGAACGACGCTAGAATATACGCTGCTGTGCACAGTACCGTGCCAATGTAAGCTGTAAGCCGATACCCCTTCTTATCTGCCAATGCACCAGTCAGCATGTTGCCACCCAGCATAAATGTGGTGATCAGAGTTCCGATCCATGAAAGTGTAGATGCTGGTGTTCCGGCAAACTTGTCGTTCAAGTAGTAAGTAGAAAATACGCCATATGAATTGGATGCACCAAATATAAACATGTAATTTACCATTACCGCCAATGTCGGGATCCACCCAAATGCACAGTCAGCAGGACGCACATTGATTTCATTGCTGCTGGTGCTGTCGGACTCCTTGTCGCTGCTGGATACATGCGAAAGTCCTGGAGTGCTGTCGGCAGTCAAGACAGTTTGGGCATCTAATGGATCTGGAGATGCCATAAGTGTTATTCAAAAGACCAACAAGAAGAAAATAAGAGAAGAAGATGTATTCCATCGGTGATTACTTTGGGGAAGAGAAGGAATATAAATAAAAAAAAGCTGGCAAATGATTTACTTCTCCTTGTTGGATAGAAGCCAAAAAAAAAAAATTCTCCGCTATCTTGCATATAGGAGAAATTTGACACAGGTCATGAAAGGCCTTCTTGCGTCTTAAACACATCCCATGCCTCATTGAGAGAGCTAAACACGCTGGAAGATACCATTTTGGTGCGCACATCGACATCCTTGGAAAGCTTGTCGGGATGCAAGCGAGCAATTGTGCGCATATATACCCGCTTGACTTTCCCAGGCTCAATGATCTGGTGCATTCCGATAGGCGGAAAGTTGGGCAGAAGCACATGGACACTGGACAAAAGTGCGCGCAAATTATGCTGCTTGCCATCCTTCCACTTTCGTAAATCCAGTTCAACCTGGTCCAGAATAGCCAATCGCTGGTCATCCTCCTGGCGGCGCTCCTGCTCTTTACGCCGCATCTCGGCCACTGCTGCCGAGTTTTCGGTCTGCGCTGTCAAGATGTTTGGCTTGCCGCTCTTGACGCTGGCTATTGATATGGATTCAAACACTGACGCCAGATCTTCCTGACTAGGCGGCGGTTTGCTTGTTGTAGCAGGCGCACGTGGAGCTACGGGCCCAATGCCAAGCGCTTTCTCGCAGCGCTGCACGCCACGCGTCGACTGCTGCCGCATGTTCGTGTCGCGCGCCACGCTACGCAGCAATTTCCAGTCTGCCAAGCCGTCTTGGTACCGCTCACTCGACTCAAATGCCTCGGCACGGCGCTGAAGCGCCTTACAGCGTTGCTCGGCAATGTCTACACACCCAGCAGCCCCTAGATCCACTGCCTTGTTGGCTGCATATCGCTCGCTCAGCTGCAAGACTTGTGTGCAGTCGGCTACGGCCAATTTGGATTCACCAGTACGCGCCTGTGCAATTGCACGATTGTTGAGCAACACAATTAATAGTGGGTGGCTGTTTGCATGCTGTGCTACATGCTCAATTGCCTTTGTATAGCCTGAAACTGCTTCGCCAAACTGTCCCAGCTTGAACTGCTCGTTGGCGCTAGTCTTGGCTGCTGTTGCTGCTGTTAGCACATGTTCAGGTAAGGAAGGAATTTCTGTAGGCGCTGGTGACTTTTTAGCTGGCGATGATGATACATGAGTCCGTACTGGTTTGGGAGGAGGCTGAGCAGGCTGAATCTTTGTGGTAGCCCTGTCGTTGTCGTTAATATCGATAATTGGATCTGCAGTATGTGTTTGGCGCTGTTGTTGCTGCTGCTGTTGTTGCTGTTGCCGCTGACCAGATGGCCTCATATAGCGGTTAGATGATGTATATGGTTCATCATCAGACGAAGAATCGCTGCTGTAGTCACGGAAGCGCTGTTGGGCAGATGACCCAACATACTCTGCCTCCAGATCTGCACGACTCCATCCGCCACTTGATCCGCCATTTGGCCATCCCTTTTGCTCGATCGATTCATGAATATCCATAAGCTTCTTTTTGCCCATAGCAAACCACGAGTTAGCCTGCTTCCACATATTCGACCCTAGCTCATTAGCAGTAGCTAAAAACGTATCTGTACCATTGGTCTCGCGAAACAGCCCACCATCTTCCTGCTTGCCTCGTGACCCTTGGTCCGGTCTGTTTCTATTACGTCTCAAGTCATCATAATACTGCTCATCATCTGAAGACGAAACTGTATCACGGTATGGTGTGCGTAGTCGGGATCCGCCTGACTGCGGTCTCTGCTGCATTTCCGACCGCTGCTGCTGTTGTTGGCGCTTGGCAGATCTTTGCTCGTGAAGTAGTCGGATAGCTGCTTGGGGGCTTCCCGTGATTTCTAAAGCTGCTTTGGAGTGCTCAATGCTGAATCCCTGGCTAGCAATTTGAGCAATCTCAAAATCCCGGTCTACAAAGGGCTCGTCTTTCGGAGGTCTAACATCCATTGGAATTGGCTCGTCGTCATCACTGCTGCTATTGATTAAGCCTGGCTGTGCTTTCTGAGCTATTGTTGAAGCAGTTACAGGCGGCGCTGCCGAAAAAGATAGCAAATCATCTTGTGCAGGTTTGGCTGAATGAGTGCTATATCCGCCCAGCAAATCTTCTACTGGTTTTGTGGGTGGCTGTGTTGCGAACGGGTCAAAATCCATATTCGCAGCTGCTGGCTTCTTGGCTATCCCAGGGGTTGCCGATCGTGACGTGCTCATGCTGTCTAGAGCATCAAAATTCCACGTATCTTTTGCAGCATTAGGAAACATGGAGGTTTCTGACTGCGAAGATTGCTGAAACACAAAGGGCGAGCCGGAGCGTGATGCCTGTTCTTTTTCAAGCTGCTGCTGTCGTTCACGCAGTGACATGCTTGCTTGGCTCTTTTGTGAAGACCCTGAGAAAGAGACCAGCTCACCAAAGGGGTCGTCTTTTGCCGATGCCAAACCTTTACTGTTGGAATTTGTTGCCGTTGACAAGCTTGGCGAGTAATTAGGTGCAAATGCATTGGCAGGCTGTGCATTTCTGCTATGCAAATTACCACTACTACCTAGCTGCTCCTGTGGTTTCTTCTGATTAGTCCAATTTAGTCCGGCCAAATCCTCCATCTTTATTAAAAGAAACAGAAAAAGAAAAGAGAAGAAAAAGAATGCTTTAGTGGATATATTTTCGCATAAATTTGCGATGAAAGTCGGACCGAAGCATGTCATTGACAAAGCGCTTTTGTGGTTTATCTTCATCGCCACGAGCTTGGTTTCTAAACACCACATCATCATCCCAACGACGCTTCACAGAAAAGCTGTTGTTGAGCAGAGGGTTGCCTTTGGAAGCTCCCTGATTCTCTGCCATTAGTTGCTGCTCCATCTCCTCTTTCTCCTGTCGAGCCTTTTCTTCGGCTCGCTCCTGCTTAATCTTTTCCAGCTCTCGCATCAACAATGCGGTCTCGTCTTCGCTTTCAGAATCGTCATCTTCGTCGCTGCTGTTGTCGCTTTGTGATTCTTGGCTTTCCAAGTCAGACTCGGCATCTAATTGCTGCGCCATTTCGATAAACCGTGCTTTTTCATCTAAGCTCTTTTCTTCTGTAGAGCCACCCTTTGACTTGTTGGCAAAGTGCTGGCGTTCAGCTTCTTCCAGCTGTAAGCGAAGCTCTTCTTTGGTATATTCCGCATCTCCCCCTTGTCCTGGTTTGCGAGTTTTAAGTTTGGTATGGCTGGGAAGATCTTTAGCTGATGTCAGATATGTGAGCTCGCTTTCGCTTTTTCCCTTGGCCGGGTCATATGTCGGACGTGCTGCCGTGGTCATTGATAAATACAAAAATCTAGAAATACTACTTCGCCAGTTATATAATTTTTCTATTTAGTCTTACACTCTTTTTCCAACAGATATATGGGTTTTGCAGCTAGTAAAAAGCACGTGATTTATTCTGCATTTGCTAACAGGAGACTTCCTAATGGTGCTCGGCGTGCTTGTGGTGTCTCAGATGCGTAATGTAGTGGATAGAGTAGCCACCCACAAGCATTACGGCAATGAAATGGACAATCGGCGCAGCCGATGCGTTCTCGCCCTGGAAGTAGCGCGCATAGTACTTGCCGAATGGGCCACGGGGAGCAGCCTTGGGCTCGGCCTGGCCCTTGGGCAGACCACGGTACAGCGACACGATTTTGCTCACTTGCTGAGACGAAAGCGTGCTCGATGTGGCCTCAGCCGTTGATTCGCCAGCACGGGCTGCAAATCCAATGTTTGGTGGAATAATTTCCCGCAAGCTCGAATAATTGCGCATGCCTGTGGCACGCTTCAAAAGAGTCCGTCCAAATACTGCGTTCATTCTCGCTAATTCGTCTGCTGATAGTAGCAAAAAACTGAACAATCTAAATGATAGAAAAAAAAAGCGCCAGATGCAAAACAGAAAAAAAAAAGAGTGGATTTCACTGGTGGCGATAAGTGTGATTTAATTGCTGTGATTTGATCGGGACTTGTAGGTTTGAACTAGGGGAATAATAATCCATGCACAATGGCGTAGCAGCTGGACAACAAACGCGGATTTTGTCGGGCAGTGAATTAACTTTGCTTGACGGCTCAATCTGCGGTGTTTATTAAAAATAGCACAATGGAATAGTCAGCGGTGCTTGAAATGTCTAGCAATGCATAAAAGGATGATTCAATAGATACGCTTGCTGATTGCCTGTGGTAAATACTCAATGTTGTATTTGAGTGAGAAAAGTGATATCAGTGAGAAGAGGACGTCACATAATGATAAGGACCAGCATAGAAACCGCAGAGCGTTATGCAGACCGCGTTGAAATAACGATGCAAGGTGTGGCTGCACCGCAAGAAATGGGGAGTGCTAAAGTAGGGATTTTTTTTTTCTGAGGAATCCATAGACTCAGTTTTCAGGCTGGTCCCAGGGCCGGAAATTTAGGCATTTGGTTTACCAATAAACAACCACAGAAAAACCCAAAACAAAATCCAGACGCATGCTTGCTTGAAAGCCTCTTGAGCTCATCGGATCGCTCAATCGATTGTGCAAGTTTATTTGCAACGAATGAAGAAACCCCCTCTCTAAACCACCCCCCAACGGCTTTTTTTTTTCTCTCAGTAAACACCACATGCTCAATGGCAAAATGGATATAAAAACCTCCTCTTCGCATTTGAGTTTCCTTTAGGGCAGCATATTGGTTTCGCATCCTTTTTTTTCGGTAAACGCATTCCATCTAGAGTACTTTAAATAGCAACATTACTCCACATACAGGCAAATATATACGCAATCCATTTTTTGAAGCCAGTAACTCAAAAACACTACTGCGCATTTAGGAGGTGCAACGCCCATTTTTAGATCTTTTTTTTTTAAACGTACATTCTCAATCTTGTTTAGCTGGGGTGGCTATACAACGCAGCCCACCGGTGGTATCTCTGTGTTCTCTATTTCTGTTTATATTCTCTATAATCCTTTATTATTCTCTTTGCCAAAGTCGCTAACCACAGCGCTTTCTAATACATTGACTTTGTTTTGGGCCTTCTTTTTGGCTGATCTATATTTTTAAACCCCCAAGCGGTTACTCAAAAAGAAAATAGCGGCGTTAACGGTGCTATTTGAGGCTTGCTCTTGGCGATATTTTGCATATAAACCGGCATTTGGACGTTGAAGCTCAATCGACTTGATTATGAACTTTTTCCGCAAGCGCGCTCGGCGCATTCTCTCCACAGACACTACTTCAGATGATAAGCAGATAGACGGCACCCAGTCGCGGCGACACAGCTACTTTAGCATGCGGCGGCGCAATGCAAATACGCCGGTAGCGGTAACCAAGCTGTCCAGCGGCAGCGACGAGGACACATCTAAAAAGTCAATGCGTCGGCGTAGCATTCCTGGCATTGCGTATCTCGTGAGCAGGCGCAGCAGTGTGCAGCTTGCCGACAGCAGCGAGTCGGGTACAGATGTTGCTGAGCGCGAACCAGCAGTGCGCAGAAGTATCTCTTTGGGACGGGCATCTAATTCTAAGCGGGGGCGTGCGGCACGGACATCTAGCGACTGTGACAGCAGCAGCGATGACTCTGACGATACTCTAACAACAAAGGACCAAGCGGCGCATTCTGGCAGTGCACAAGCAGAGTCAGCTGGGCGCGACCCACCGACAATAGGCAGCATGTCGGGCGTGCCTGGAACTTCCATCCGGGATTGTGCTGTATCTGCACGCGCCTCAATGGACATATCCAAACGCACGTCGTTTTTCCTGAATAGCACGGCGCTACCGCCTCGTGCACGACCTGCAGCAGAACGAGTGCTGATCCGACAGCCCCGATCCACACCTGCAGACCCCGCAAAGGCACCAGGGCGCAGTAGCACCAATGCGCCTTCGCCAACGGTGGACAATAGCCGCTTACTGCACAGCACAACAACGGTGCTCACTGCACCCCGGCGCCAGCAGCAACGGCGCCAGCAGTTGAGCCTAAACCGCATGCGAGCACACACCAGCACCAGCACGCTGACGTCAGCAATGCGCTCCACGCTGTTCAGCCTGACCGCCGCCCAGAGCATTCGTGGCGACAGCAAGCCCCTGTCTGTCCGGGTTCAGAAGAAACGTAGCGCTGGCGGACTGGGCAAGCTGTCACTGACGCCGCAGCCAACCGCAGCAGAGCAGGCGCGAATGGATGCTTGGACTGCCGATGACGACGAGTTTTCAGCAACCGACTACGACTTGAGTGGGGCGTTTTTCGAGCTGCCGCCTACTGCACCTGCATCACTAGCAATGCCCGGAACTGACTTGACAGCATACAGCGGCATCAGCAAGACACTGAAGCCCGCACCGCTAGAGATAAAGTCCAAGCAGACTAGCAGCAGCAGTGGAAACACGTGTGGGACACCAGGGTCAAGGCTGTCGTCAACATCGACGGTGGTGGAAGAGTGCACGCTGAGCCCCGAGCAGTACCGCAGGATATACAACAGCAGCGCACACAAGCTGCAGTGGCCAGGCAAGAGCCGCGACATGTCGTGCATGGTGCACATCAAGAACATTATGGCCAAAGCAAGCGAGTGCTTTGTAGTGGTTTCAGGCGGACGCCATCTAGACCCTAGCAAGATGGCACGCAGTGTGCTTGCCGGGCTTTACGACAGCGAGGCGCTGCCAAATAGACTTTTGGGCGCAGCAGTCGATGGGCCGTATCCCCAGCGATCTCGTAGCGTGGCCTGCTTACAGCAGCTGTTGCAGCGTCCCAGGCAACAGAACTCATCTGTGATGCTGCCGGCTAGAAGACGGTCTCTTGACGATAGCCAAATGGTCCAGGCCATGGCAGCAGAACGCGAGCTGCTGTACGATAGCGAGCTGCTGGGAGCGAATGCGGGAGACTTGGTGGATCCTGCATATGCGGCTAGCAGTGGCGGCGACATGCAAGCATATCGTCGCTTTAGGCATCGTAAAGCAGGCAGACGCACATCAGGATATTTCCAAGCAGCATCAGTAATGGTGATGGTCTAGACACACTTTTTTCAAACCTAATGTAGTTTTACGTTATAGCAGATGCACTAGCAAGCACGCATAAGATTTTAAGAAGTGTCAAAAATGCACCTTTCCCCCAGCCTGTGGCTCACCAAAAGCGATCGCATCTGGGGGGAGGGGATAGAAGCCCCGTGGCGACCGGAATGAAGGAACAATGTGCACATGCACGCTTGCGTTTTCCTTTCCAAAAGCATATTGCTTGTGGAGACATCCTGAGCAACGGGCTAGACAAAGAAAAGAAACAAGCAAAGTTCTAGACTGCAACCTATAGTTATTTTTACTGCAGCATATAGTTCGCTTCTAAATCTTCAACGCAAGTCACTTGGAAGTCTTCCATGTGCCGGAAAAAAGTGTTTAGGGTCAAGCTTTCATACTTGTGTTCTTACGCACGAGATTCGTAAGCTTTTTTTTAGTGCACTTTTATTTGCCCACAGGACGAAAAAAAAAGCGCTTCTTTCTTCTTCGTTCCGCATTTTTTGTGTTTCTTTTTCTTTCTTTTTCCCCTCTTCAGTTTATATGCTATCTCATAAATTTTTTTAAGGAACAAGCATAAAGGAGTCTTATTTCTTGCATTCTTTTTAAGCTCTTTCATTCATATATCAGCATTTTTATATTTGGCGCGTGCGGTTTTTTTCTAAAATGAGCGACGATATTACCACAATTTTTGTGGTCGGGTTTCCCGAAGACATGAAGGAGCGAGAGTTTCAAAACATGTTTACGTTTTCGCCAGGATTCGAAGCAGCTACTCTTAAAATCCCTTCAGTCGAGGAAGATAAGGATTCGCAAAAGAAACAAATTGTAAGTTTTAAGGATTCCTCGCAATTATGCAAATTTCTCCCCCCGTGCAAACCTCTTTCCCATTGTTTGCTACTTTCAATTAAAAAAGAGGCATAGGTTTTGCCGCAGCATATATGCTTATTGCCAAAGCCTACTCGGTGCTTGAGTGTACCTGGAAATAAGAGTGGAGAAAGCCACCTTGTTCTCAAACACACCTTGTCTAGTCTGCATGGCCTCTCCTTTTTTCTGTTGATGGGTTCCTTCCAATGGTTATGTGGGGGGAAGGGGGAAAAAGGTGTCTTTCTGGACAACAAACACAAAGTCTCTTTGTGGAGCAGTAATTTACCCTGGACAAATTCTTGGGGGGTTTTTTTCCTGTATCTTCTGGGGGACTGGGCCAAGCAGCGATATGAGCCTGAAGCGGAAATAGGCGTTTTTTTTTGTTCACCCCCATCCGAATCTTCACCCCCAAATTCGCTTGGTCCAATCATCTTCTCAATCGTAATTTTGATAGACCACTAAAACTTCCCGCTTGTGGCGCTCTCTCTCTATCTCCAGGGGTTAAGAGAAAAAGCTCTCCTTTATTTCTTGTGCCAAGGCTTTCCGGGAGGGGGGTCACTTGAGACACAAAATCTATCAAAGCTTGCTCCTGTTTATTTCAAAACCCGTTATGCAGCTTTGAGCATAGAAAAACTCATTGTTCTGCGTTAATGACAGGCATATATAAACTATGCATTAAACAGACATATATGCACATCTGTATTGATACTGTATAGATTGGGTTTGCAAAGTTTCGTACGCGAATGGAGGCGCTTGAAGCTCGCGACATTTTAACCGGGCGCAAAGTCGATGCAGAGAAAAACTGTCTGCTCAAGGCCGAAATAGCCAAGAAGAACCTGCATACCAAGCGCGGGCTTTCGTCGATGGGGCTGTCGACGGCAATGTCGGCAACGTTTGGTCTGGACACGCCCACCACTGCGCTTGGATTTCAGCAGCAAATGCTGTCTTCGCAAACTCCGCAGAGCCAGCCGCATGCGCAGCAGCACACGCCTGGTCCTGGCGGCCACCCGAGCATTTCCTCGCGTACCAACAGCCTGTCCAACACGATGCTGGCATCGGCAAACCGCCCGGAACATCTGCGTATTTCGGCCACACGCACATTCAATCCCTTTAATGACATGCCATTGGCATCTGCCCCTATTCTTGGCACCAACAGCTCCCAGCGTCCGTCGTTTGGATCCAACCAATACTCTTCTGCATTTTCCACAAATGCCGATTCCGGCTCAGTGACTGCGGTACAGCAACAGCCGGGAACTGCTGGAGTGATGGGCGGCTTTATGTATGGCGATCAATTGCAGATGGGGATTGGCGCTGGTAATTCGCACTCGGGAATGTTGCTGAATCGACGTGGCTCGGTGCATGGAAGCACGCCAGTACCGTCAACCCTGGCAATGTCGTCGAGCAACTTGGCTGCTATGCAGGGCTCGACAGGAGCAATGGCGCAGCCAACTTCAGAGCCAAGCAGTTCCGACAACGACGCATTGCAAATGGCCCATCATGGACAGCAACAACAACAGCCACCGCAACAGCAGCAGCAGCAGCAATCGCAGACGCAGCAAGCTCAAGGACAGGCCAAGGGACTGGCAGGGCAGCGGCCGGCCGTGCTGGACATTGCAGCTTTGCAGCCTCGGTTCAACCAGATGAACCTGGGACAGCTATCAGCCAACAGCCTCATGTCGCCCATGGGGATGCCATACAGTGCGTCGCTGAATACGCCAGCGGGAATGGTCTTGCCAATGGCGACCACTCGCAGCGTAAACTCCAATGACCAGAATCCGCCCTGCAACACGCTCTATGTGGGCAATCTGCCAGTAGGCGCCAAGGAAGAGGAGTTGCGGCAGCTGTTTCAAAAGGCGCTGGGGTACCGACGCATGTCATTCAAGACCAAGCCCAACTCCGGCCCCATGTGCTTTGTCGAGTTTGAAAGCATTGATTTTGCCACGCTGGCAATGAGCGACTTGGACGGCCGCATGCTCAGCAACTCGGTTGGCAGCGGAATCCGCCTGTCCTATTCTAAAAACCCTCTGGGCGTGCGCTCGCAAAATAACCCCAACAATGTTGCGCTCAACTCGGCTGCTATTGCCGCTGCTGCTGCTGTGAGCAGTGGATACCACCCAATTAACGGCTCGTATGGATACCCGATGTCGGCTTCTATCCAGCAGCAGACCAAGTCATCCAGCCAGCAGCAATCGGGGCGCAAGATCTCGCCAATCCAGCAGACCATGTCTGCGTTGCGTCAGGGCGCAACCCCGTCGCCGCCCAACCAGCCGCTGCCATCATCTCGTAGCAACGCCGCAGCATTGAGCAGTGGCCACCAGCACTCGCTCTCTTCCTCGTCGCATGCATCACCATTGCCGAGTCCCGGATATGCCAAAGAGAATGTGCCCAAAGACGCCTTGTCGTTTTTGCACCAGCCTATTCATCAGCTTCACAAGCAGGCCAACTCAAACTCTGCTGACTCCACTACACCGCCGCAGTCCGGAGCTTCCGGCAGGGCTGCTGGCAACTCTGGCAATGTTGCATTGGAGCAATAATCTCTCCCTCTTTAAAGTGGGGGAATGCCTAGAAATTTTCTTAAGTCACTTTATAATCTGCTTTATTTGCCTTTTTGATGTTATGTTCGTTTTATGTCCCCTCTTCTCGTTTATTTTAGCATAAATTTCACTTTTCTTGCACTGGGTCCCTTATTACCATTTTTTTTTTGACTTTTAATGGCTTATTTTTTTTTCTTGCGCTTTATAAAAAACGATACACCCAAATCCGAAAGAGCATGCTGATTGGGGGGGAACTTTATGTCGATCCCCCAACCCAATAAAGCACTTTGGCAGTGAAAATTTTTTCTATGCCATGGGTATAAAAGGACAGTGCTCTGGCCTGGTGGCACAAAGCGTTTGCTGGTTTTTCGGGGGGTATATTTCCCAACCTTTACCCCCTTTACATTAACCCAAATAAGCTTCTTTTTTGGCGGATCTTTTTGCGGACAAGAACTTTTAAAATGGATCCCAAGTTTGCATTGCAGGAGCTAGAAAAGTCTGGCAAAGACGGACTTACCGCCCACGATCTCATCGATCTCAAGGTTACGGGGGGTCTGACCTACAACGATTTCCTGATCCTTCCTGGCTACATTAACTTTCCGGCAGATCATGTGAGTCTGGAGACCAAGGTGACACGCAACATTGCGCTCAAGGCTCCCTTCTTGTCTTCGCCCATGGACACAGTTACTGAGACCAACATGGCCATCACAATGGCGCTTCTGGGCGGCATCGGTATTCTACACAACAACTGCACTGCGGACGAGCAGGCAGCAATGGTACGCACCGTCAAGAAGTTTGAAAACGGATTTATCACAGATCCAGTGGTACTGGGTGCTCAGCACAAGATCAAGGACGTGCTGGAGATCAAGAGAAAGCTTGGATTTGCCGGAATTCCTATTACCGACAATGGAAAGCTGGGCGGCAAGCTGATTGGCATTGTGACCAACCGCGACATTGGATTCTGTGAAGACACCAATGTGGAGCTGTCGACGGTGATGACCAAGGAGGTGGTTACGGCCAAGCTTGGCGTGACTCTGGCCGAGGCCAACCAGATCTTGCGGTCGTCCAAGAAGGGCAAGCTGCCCATTGTTGATGCCCAGGGCAACCTGGTCTCGCTGGTGTCTCGCTCTGACCTGCTCAAGAACCGCGACTATCCATGGGCCTCCAAGCACCCGCAGACCAAGCAGCTTCTGGTTGGTGCCGCGATCGGCACTCGTCCGGCGGACCGCGAGCGGCTGGCCAAGCTGGTAGATGCTGGGCTTGACCTGGTTGTCATTGACTCGTCGCAAGGAAATTCGTCCTTCCAGATCGACATGATCAAGCACATCAAGGCTACTTATGGCAACAAGATCGATGTGCTTGCCGGCAATGTCGTGACGCGTGACCAGGCTGCTAATTTGATTGCTGCTGGCGCTGATGGTCTGCGGATTGGAATGGGATCCGGATCTATCTGTATTACTCAGGAGGTCATGGCTGTTGGCCGTCCTCAGGGAACTGGCGTGTACCAGGTGTCACAGTTTGCCCGCAAGTTTGGCATTCCAACGGTGGCTGACGGCGGCATCAGCAATGTTGGCCATATCGCCAAGGCACTTTCGCTGGGCGCCTCATGTGTGATGATGGGCAGTTTGCTGGCAGGAACCAATGAAGCCCCTGGCGAGTACTTCTTCTTGGACGGCAAGCGCTTGAAAAAGTATCGTGGTATGGGCTCGTTGGATGCAATGGAACGCAACGACAGCGATAACTCGGGCTCCCAGGCTCGCTATTTCTCCGAATCGGACAAGGTCAAGGTGGCTCAGGGCGTTACCGGTGCTGTGGTTGACAAGGGGTCGATCAAGCAGTTTGTCCCTTATCTCATTACTGGTCTGCAGCACTCGTTGCAAGACATGGGGGTTCCGCATTTGAGCGAGCTGTGGAACATGGTGGACAGTGGCCAAGTGCGCTTTGAGCGTCGCTCGGCTGCAGCTCAGATCGAGGGTGGCGTGCATGATCTTTTCTCCTTTGAGAAAAGACTTTACAACTAAAATGGATTAGATCAACAATTTTTTCTTTCTCGAGTTTATTTTTTTTTTTTTTAAAAAAAAAAAAGGGAATGGTAAGAAAAGCTCAAAATGGGAAAAACTTCAATGCTGTTGCTAACTATACAAGTATAAAGGAGTAGCCAAACAATAAGCGTAAGCGGTTGAGCAAGATCAAGGGCAAGGAAAAGGCCCATCCATACTCCCGCAAAGCGCGACAAATCAGCCGTGCCATGACCAAAGAAGCCAGCATATCCAAAGCCAAAAACGACCGTATAAACGCATCAATAGCACGAGGCCAAAAAGTTGTATGGTTCCGAGACCGCATAAACGAGGACGACTTGAAAGCCCAAAAGTCATGGTCCAAACTAGAGCTACAAAAGTTATTAAGCGAGTATTTGAATCGCAATCAGGATCAAGTAGACGAACTGGTAGAGAAACGCAATACTATTAGAGGACTATCGCCCAAAGAAACATTGTTTTTGCAAGTAATGGAGTCTGAAGCCAAAGAAGCCAAACTGTCAGGGATAGACGTGCCTGATCTGACGAATGGGCTGGTCGTGAAGACGTTGCGGATCTGGGATGGCGATGTCAACTCGATCACAACGATAAAGCTGGTAAAGTGCAAACCCCCAGTTGATGAGCAAGGTGACTAGTGCTTATTTATTTTGCTGCTATCTTTTTCCCAGGGTTTACGTGGTGCAATGGTTTTAGATTCACTTGGTTGTTCTTCGTTGAGTTTATCCGGTATATCTCGAATTCCAGGTATTTCTTGGCCATTGGCAATCATCTGCACTATCTCTGCGAAGGAGGGCGAGTATGGCGCTTCTGCGGCTCCCTCGGCATTAGGTTCGTTCGATTGTTGCTTGGCTTTCCATTTTGTATATTCGTTGATGTCTATGGGGCTTACTTTACGAGAAAAATAAAACGCTTTGGCTGATTCCAAATCAGGCTTGGTGCTGCTCATCTCTGCTAGCCTTTGCAATCCATCTTGAAACTCTTTGTCGTTGTCAAAGTCGTAGTTATCAAACTGCTGAAATATCGAATCCATATAAAGCGCTTCTAGAATTTACATAATTCCATATAAAACTGCCGAGATTGCCTTTTTCAAATTATAGGACAGCAAATATTTGACCCCACAAGTATGACGTGTCTGCTTATAGCTTTCTAATTTCTTTTTTTTTTTTCCCTATACACTTGCACTGTCATTATTATTTTGAACTTATGTCTAAACATAGATCTGCTGCAGTGCTTTTTAGAGACCATAGTCGCGGCGGTTCATATGCCAAAGTACTGCAAGAAGATGGTCATTTTGCTGTAGAAACTGTTCCAGTACTCGACTACCAATACTTGATTTCTGCAGATGATATTGGAAATTTAGTTCACCAACAATTCAACTTGCGCTCTTATTCGGCCATCATATTTACAAGCCAAAATGCAGTCAAGGCCTTATCTGCAGCAGCAACTCAGTGGCTGTCTCTTTCAGACTCTGTAAAAACCAGAACCGATTTATGGAACCAGTTCTTACAGCTGCCTATATTTGTGGTTGGAAAAGCGACTGGCTCCGCATGTACAATGCTTGGTAATTGCCAGATATATGGTGAGGAGTCCGGAAGCGCATCAGTATTGCTGCCAGAAATCATCAAATTTAGCCAGCAGAAGAAACAGGAGACAGGCAAATTGCCGAAATTTTTGTTCATTTGTGGTGATCAGCGACGAGACACGCTTCCTGATGGCATTCGGCAGAGCGGTGAAGCCGAGCTGTTTGAAGTTACCTCATATAAAACGATTGCTCGTGAAATATCAGCCGTGGCCAGCGAGCTTTCAAAAGCGGTTCGGCGAATACTCTCGTCTATATCGCTATGTGAAAATGAAAAGATTGTTATTTGGCTAGTACTGTTTAGCCCATCTGGGGCTCGAGTAGTGTATCCGGCATTAAACAGCCTTTGTGTTTCTGACTCGAATCAGCATATTTTCAAGTTTGCCGCTATCGGAAAGACCACCGCATCCGAGCTGCTTTCACTGGGCGCAAATCATCTTGATACAGTTCAAGCAAAGGTGCCAAATGAGCAGGGAATTAAGGATGCCTTGCATTCCTAAATAAACTCAAGCAAATCCATGATGGCGCAGGCGCCATACATCAAAGTGCGCCTTATTGAGCGAGAGAAAAAATTATTTTGTCTTGGTAAATGTCTTAAAAAGGATTAAATATGTACACATAAACAAATATGTATTCTGTGGCTTGAACGTTTCAATAAGCAGCTTATTCTTTCTTGCCCCTTTTTTTAGCTAGTATATAGAGAGATAAGAGCATCTTACTTCGGCAAATTCAATGCCCGCATGATCAAACCCCCCCTTTTATTTGTACAAGTCAAAATTGCCGATCAATGTTGGCGCCTCTTCACTTGCTCCCGAAGGCTTTTTTGTACCTTCTTAGCTGTAATTTCCCATGTGAATATGTATTGCTCAAAAGAAAAATCGCTTTGCCGTTTTGTATTTCGATTGTTTTGCCAAGGTCCTATATGCACGGCTTAAAACGCCATGACCGGGCGCAAAAGAATAACATTTGATAACAGATAAAAAAAAAAGAACAAATAGCTTTTTTTTGAAATATCTTTCTTATGCTTTCTTCTTCTATTTTGATACTGTTATAGAATTGCTATAAGAAAATGAATAACAGAAAACAAACGCCCGCAGATAGTCGAGATGACCTAATGCAAGCCACATCAGCCCTGTATGACGAGGAGAAGCAGGATAATGACACCAATGCCTCGGATACAGTTGAAGATGATTCGCCGTTTGAAATGGTGCGCACTGCAGTGTCGAACAAAGACACGCCATCGCTTCCTTGTCTGACGTTCCGATCATGGGTACTTGGAGTGGTGTTTTGTGCAGCATTGTCCTTTGTAAATCAGTTCTACTGGTTCCGAGAAAACTCCATAGTTCTAGGAGGATTTGTCGTGCAATTGGTTTCGTTTCCACTTGGCTACTTGATGGCGTTAATATTGCCCAGACGGCAGCTCAACACATTTGGGTTTGTCTGGACGCTTAATCCGGGACCGTTCAATATCAAGGAGCATGTAATTATTTCGATATTTTCTGGAGCCAGTGTGGGAACGGCGTATGGAATAGATGTGGTTACTATCAAACGGATGTGGTATAAGAGCGGGCTGGGCTTTGGACCATCCATCCTGTTTATCTTGACATCACAAATCATGGGCTATAGCTTCGCAGGGTTTTCCCGCAAGTTCCTGGTTTATCCGGCAGCAATGATATGGCCGGCCCAGCTGATTAGCGTCACGCTGTTCAGGACTTTTCACGAGACGCAGAGCCTGGGCAGCTGGAGGTTCACACGCACGCAAGTGTTTTGGGCGTTCTTTGCTTTAAGCTTCCTGTGGTACTTTGTTCCCGGAGTGATTTTCCCGGCGCTAGGATTTTTGTCGATACTGTGCTTTGCAGCACCCAATAATGTTATTGCCAACCAGCTTGGCGATGCCTTCAATGGCGTAGGAATGCTTAATTTTTCCCTGGACTGGTCGTATATATCGTCCGCGTACACGCAGTCGCCTATTGCTATTCCATGGATCTATGCTTGCAACGTGTTTGCCGGCTTTGTCATTATCATGTGGATAGCCACGCCAATTGGATACTATACAAATACCTGGAACACCCAGCTGATGCCACTATATTCAGCTTCGGTATATACCACCAATGGGAGCATATTCAAGATTGACCAGGTGATGACAGACAATGGGATGCTTGATGAAGCAAAGTATGCTAGCTACGGCCCATTGCGGCTGACGTTTGCATTTGCCATGACCTATGGCCTGGGATTTGCCGGACTGGTCAATCTTATTGTATATATAGCACTTAATTACGGTGCAAACATTGTTAAGCAGCTGCGGGAGGCGCATAGCATGAGCGAAGACGTGCACATGCGGCTGATGCGGACATACAAGGAGGTGCCGCAGTGGTGGTACGGAGTGACGTTTATTGTTACTTTCTCCCTAGCAATCATTACCTGCCAGGTGTATAGTTTGATGCCATGGTACTGGGTAATTGTCGCTACTGCTATTCCGTTTGTATTTACTGTGCCTATCGGCATTATCCAAGCCATTTCCAATCAGCAACCAGGGCTAAACGTCATTACCGAGTTTATCATCGGGTATGCTAGACCAGGAGATCCTATTGCCAACGTTACCTTTAAGGTGTATGGATATATCACCATGGCACAGGCGCTTAACCTGGTTGGCGATCAGAAACTTGGCCATTATATGAAAATACCACCTCGGCACCTGTTTATTGCTCAGCTGGTGGGCACGATCATTGCGGCGTTTGTGCAGCTGGGCGTTGCCTTTTGGCTAATGGATACCGTCAAGGATATTTGTACCCCAGAAGGCTACCCATTTACTTGCATCCAAGCCAATACGTTCTTTTCTGCATCGGTGATTTGGGGACTGGTTGGCCCTGAGCGGATGTTTGGCAGCGCCAGCCTATACCACCCCGTGCTATACTTGTTTATCTTGGGGCTGCTGCTGCCGGTGCCTTTCTGGCTGTTGAAAAGGAGGTTTCCGACAAGCTGGGTGCAGCACATACATACGCCACTGCTGTTTATTGCCAGCGGGTTTATGCCACCCGCTCCATCACATGTGTATACTAATTGGTTTATCGGCTGCTTCTTTTTTAACTACCTGTGGCACAAGTACCGTAATGGACAGTGGAGCCGGTATGCTTTTGCTTTGTCAGCTGGGCTGGATTCAGGACTAGCGATATCTGGGATAATTACGTATTTTGCGTTTATGAACGTAAAGCTACCCAAGTGGTGGGGGCTAGAGACTCATCATTGTCCATTGGCAGCATATGGAAAAGCCAGTGTTTAGTTTTATAGTCGAGTTCCACTCATTTCTAAATGACACAATGAGCACTTGATTGTATATGACCAAACATGCTGGTGATCGTAACCAAATTACTGGTAACTATTGTATCCAACAGTGTACTTTGGACCACTGCGAAATAATGTGCTTTTTTTAGTTGCCAGCTTCCATGTTTCTTCTTTTTTTAAAAAAAATTCATAGCTATGTCCGGGTAGCCAGGACCATGGGGTATATGATCCAACTTCCCAATAAGGTTTCCCGCAGCCATACTTAACTGTTATATACAAATGCCGCAGCCTCTTTTTTTTTCTGTTGGCTTGTGACCAATCGTGCTTGCTTTCACTCACTGCATTCGGATATAGCTCTACGCTACAAAACACGTCATAAAGTGCATATTGTGCATGTGATCGGACGTGAACTCACGTGCATAATCTGTTGTAAAAAAAATGCAATGCTTGAATGTTACACAGCTCTCGCTGATGATCCTTATCTTTAATTAAACATTTTCTTCTTTTTTTATTTTTTCAGATTCTTCTTTTCTATTGTTTTTATTGGTTTTCATATACTCAAAAAAAAATGATGCACGATCAATTGTCGTATTCGCTGGGTGGCGCAGCTCAAGTAGGAAGCAATACAGTAACGATCTCATCGTATAGCCAAAGCCCTATTGTAGCAGCTGATCACAATTTGCTCCTATCCAGTCAGCAGCAGCAGCAAGCTGCAGGTCAGCCACACACATTATCTCCAGGAATATCCGTAAACTCACCCATGGTATCGGTGCCTCCAACCAGTACAGCAGCACATCAGATGATGTTTGGAAATATGGGAGCATTCAACGAGGCAGCTATGCTTCAGCAGCTTCAGCAACAGGCAGCATCACCGCAAGTGCCTCAATCAGTAAAGTACGAGGATATGCCGCTGCAGCAGCAGCTTCAGCTGGGGAATAACGCGATGGGGTTTGACATGGGTGCTTATCGGCCAGAAGCTGCGCCGCAGCAACCACCAGAACACTTGCCGCCGCAGCCATTGCCCAGTAGCGGTGCGGAAAATACTGAGGACCACGTGTTTGTAAATGCCAAGCAGTACCATCGGATTTTGAAACGGCGGGAGGCGAGAGCTCGGCTGCTGGCAGAGCACAAGCTTCAGGCAAAGCGCAAGCCGTATTTGCATGAATCGCGGCATCGCCATGCTATGCGTCGCCCGAGAGGCCCTGGAGGCAGGTTTTTAACAGCTGCCGAAATAGCAAAATTAGAAGCCCAAGGCGAACTTTCACAATCCAAAGATGAGCCACGGAGTTAGTCCCGCCTCTCTTTATCTCTCTTCCTTTCTGTATAGTAAACATTTTTATTAAATGTCAGCACAATGTTCTACATTATCAACCTGGTTTCCCCACCAGCTAACAAATGTAAGTGACATCTGACGAGCAGTGAGAATCTGGCCAATAACAAACATGCACACGATAGAGACGCGTGTGCCTGTGTATAGAACCACGCTATACAGCGAGCGGTCGACCAGCGACTTGCCTCGATAGCTGAACCACCATTGGCCCAGTACAGCTGCAGCAAACCCTGAAATTACAAAGTTAGCTGGAATGGTTGGCACCGCCACCATTCCAGTCAGCACTAGCGGAACCTGAATAGCTTTGGTTGCTGCAGTCAGATTACGGGCTATTCGGCTAGGCCAGGTTGAGCAATAATCCTCAAAAAGCTTTTGTGAAACTTGCAAGCTCACAAAGTGTAGCAAATAGAAAAAGGGCGGCAAGAGCAGGCCGGTCAGGGCGCCATAAACAAACAGCATGCGGTAAGGGCTGTCTACCGAAAATAGGGACTGCGGGCCAACAATGCCCCATACGACCAGCTCGGAGCTCAGTGCTGCAGGGAGGCGGCCGAACTCGCCGGGCTCATGCCAGCCCAGCATAGGGCTACCAATATCAATGATATCTTCCTCCTCTTCCTCCTCTTCTATTTCAATGCTGCTTTGGTTGTCGTAATATTCCTCAAGAATGTCTGCCGGATCTGAACTGGCAAAGTCAATTGCGGGCTCGAGCGTATTTGTCGGTTCAAAGTAGGGAGTTTCTATAGGCACTGCCTGATGCTCGTCCATGCTTTTGCTAAAGATAGTATATGACATGTGGTTGATGCATGCGCCCCAGAGAATGCCAATAAACAGGCCGCGTTTGAGCCATGGAAGCAGCCTGTGTGGCGAGCTGCTGCGGTTAAGCGAACAGCAGTGATAAGCAAGCTGGAAGCTGCGGACACCTGGCCATCCAAGAGCCACGCGGATGGGCACGGTGGCCCATAGATGGAAGTAGCTGGTCTCGATGGGCATTCCTGGTCCCTGCATCAATCCGCCGAGCATGTGCGGCAGCAAATCCATTGGCAGGGTAAACCCAGTCACTGCTTCGACAAAGCCAATTGGCAGACACATCAGAGTTGACCAGCACACCGCAATAAGCGCCTGCCAGCCGGGAAGCGCCGATATTCCCAGCTGCGGCGACAGTATGGCGATGCCTATGGTTAGCGTAAATATAAGCACCCTTCCTATGCGCCCAACGAGGTACACAATATTCCACGTCACTCTTTTGCGAGTCTGCAGGTTATTTGCTGGCTCTAAATCATCCTCCGACTGATTCTGCGGATCCGAGTCAGCTTGATTGGATGCTGGGTTTCTACGGGCTCGGAATAGGAGCCGGGGATCCCATAGACGCAGTAGCGCATGGCCCATATCGGAAGTTGCTTGCCGTAACCACTGCGGATGCCACAATGCCAGATGAACGGTAACTGCAGTGATGGCAGCAACCGAGCAGATATAGCCAAGTGCGCCATTTACCGTGAGTCGCACAGGCGAATAGGTTTTGTACATTAGCATGCCTGGCACGTAGCGATCGTACTGCTCGACTTGGGCTTCCGGGTTGCGCAGCCGATGCACCAGCGACACGTTGTACTTGTTGCCCAGATCGTCAAACACATTGGTAGAGACTATTGGCTGGCTTTGTGTCTTCCACCAGTTGAGATGCCATCCAAGTGGAGTCAGCACGTACATCATTAGAAATGCCCCTGCGTAGTACTGGATCTGTGCCCACAGCGGGGTAATTAGCGGCTGCAGTGTGCCTAGTGCTTCCCAGTCAAAGGTCAGCGAAAGCATGCCAGCGCCATTCCACCCAGATCCCAGCAGGCTGACCAGCTTGTTGCGAGGTGCCCACAGACACAGCAGACACAGAGACTTGAAGATGGGCGCAATGTAGCTAATTACCACTTGATACACAAAGGTGATTCCGGTGATGATGGCCAGGTGTTTTTTGCTGGTAGATGCAGTGCCAAACTCGGATTGCGACAGCTCCTCGTCATCCTGGTACTTTAGCACGGGCTTATGCGCCTCAGCCTCGCCAGAATCGCTTTCGTCGGAGAACTGGCTGTTGGCAGCTGTGCTTGGCGTGGGGCTGCTTGATTGTGAAGAGTAGAGCGACTGGATCAAAGCCGACAATGGCAGCGTGTCGGGCCAGACAATGCCGCTACGTCGGCCCACAAATATATGGCGCAGCATATGGCCCAGCGACCATCCAAACAGCTGTGTGCTTAGCACCACCATGAACTGCTGCCATCTGCCTAGTGGCTGCCCATAGTCGATGTCGATGGTGGCGATCCACTGGTATGCGGGCGCAAAGCTGCCTCCAGCTGCCACCATCGACGTAATCCAGACCATTTCTTCTCTGCTGAACCCTTCAATGCGCCAGTTCTGACGCCACCGCATAAACCGTAAGCTAAGCATTGTCCAGATGCCTGTTGTGGAATTGCATCTATTTTTAAACACCAGCTCATTCATGTCGACTGCGGTGGGCGAGGGATCGTTGTTTAGGTCTGCAATCGACGTGCTACTGGCGTTAGTTGAATCGCCTGTTAGCTTTGACCAGCGGCAAAGCGGATATACAAACACTGGAATGAGCAATGGCGTAATTGGCATCGAGTATGCCCGAAACAGAAACAGCGGTGATACTGTAGCCTCAATGGCTGTAAATACCAACGCACACACCCAGGCTTTGATGCTGGGCGAAAAGCTATCCAGAGAACTATCGCTGTCAATTAAGTTATCTGCGTCTTGCTGGCTTTCTTGCTGCTCGTCTATAGACGCTTGCCAAGTTCCTGAATCAATTTTATAAAATGTCCCACCTAAATATCCTTGCTGCATATCTATTTTGGGCGATGCAAATTGAAGGTAGTCCGACACAGATGCCGACGAACTGGTTCCAGTTTCACTGTTGGCCATGAGTTGCATTTAAACTAGTCGATGATCCATTTGTTTCTTGTTGGTCTTACAAGCGAAAAAGAAAGAAAATTTTCTGAATATAAAATTGCAAAAAGCTAGAAATGCTAAGCAACATGAAATATGTCCCCTACTTTGTTGCGTGGCAGAATGCTGTTTCTCTTTCTGGCAGTAGAAGACAATGATGTTAAAAAAATAGAATTGCTAAACGGTGAAAGGGGAATTACTATGTTTTATTATTGCCTCGCCACCACATCGAAATAAATTCTCCGATATTTTCCACGTTGTTGAAAGAAAGAAAAAAAAAAGAGATTTATAAGCGTCAAAAAAAATATATGTATGTATATATTAGATGTTGGAGTGATTAACCTATGTATTTTATTAAGCCATTTTTGGTTTATTAAACCAATAGTTTTAAGAGAGGAATATATTCCGATAGATGTTGCACCAATCAATCAGAAGGGCGAATCAAATAAAAGTTCCATTTCCATAAGGCTTGATCAAGAATAAAAATTTACTTCTTTCTTTATTTTTATTTTTAAAATGCCTTCTGAATTAATCAACGTACGTAGTTTTCGCGACAAGTACTCCTCTTTGGTACGCAATCAAAAGGAATGCGACCTATTTAATGCACAAAGCGAGTGGTCGCCGGAAGACAAGGCTGCTGTTGCTAATCGCTGCCAAATTAGCGACGACATGAGCTTTTCCAATGCAGCCTTTGTCAACCCTACGCTGTTCCATATGCTGCGGCAGCACCGTGAGTTCAACGAAGCTACTGAGCGCGAACTATTGCAGCAAAAGCACGAGCATGCTGCTGAGCAAGAGCAAATGCGCATTCAGAGACAAAGGGCGTTGTTGGCTGCTTCGCAGTCAATATCCTCCCATGGATATAGAGCGGTCAACGGAGGCATTGGTCCGAATGGCCAGGATGCAAGTGTATCTGGATATGGTGCTGGTGGTGCTGCCGGTACTATCGAGGGCGGCCATTCGTTTTTATCTATGGAGACTGATCAGACGCATTCGCAGCTGCCTGATCAGCCTATGGATGTAGATATGAGCACGGTTGAGGACGCATTGGCGCGGCTAGCTACTGAAAGCGCACGTCTGGATAATAGCGGCGAAGCAGGTGGCAATTCGGCAGAAGCGAGTGTGAGGAGTAAGGCTGATGAAGACGAAGATATGTCTGGACAATCAGACGAAGATGATGAAGTTGACAGTAACAGCAATGGCAACAGCAATAGCAGCAGCAGTGAGCATGTGGATAGTCCTCAGCCATTAGAGCCAAAAAAACTATCTCCGGCAAAGCCTATTCAGAACTACGAAGATATCAATATCGTTACACCTCAATCAGAGCTGCCCCAGGGCATTACAACCGAAATGCTGAAGAAAGCCATTGCCGCCAGCGGATTTGCACGCAGCACCACTGTTGAGGAGCCAGTGAGAAGGGTGGTCAAGCCACGGGTGCGGGTAGAAGAGCCAGCCGAGGTGTCTGAGCTAGAAACGCAGTTCCGCTCGGTAAAGAAGCTTTTGGATGAATCTACGTTAGCTTCGCTACGCAAAGTGAATCGCCGTATGGTCCCGCCAAAGTACCGGCTGGAAGTAAACTTTATGACCAACCGAGTGCAGCCCAATCCTATGCCCGAAACCGTACCAGTAGCAGACGACGAAGTGATCCTTAGCGTTTGCTTTTTCAACACCCGCGGGTCTACAGCCAAAATGGAAGAGTACCTGGTGCTGGGTTCTCAGAGCCTAACTGTGCTTCGAGATGCCTTTTACTGCTTGTCGGATTTCTTGGTATCCGACCACGACGACCAGAACGAAAACACCAAAGACCGCAAAGTCAGCTCCAGCTACTTTTTCATCGAAAAGACATTCTATAATGACATGCGGTCTCCGTCAGCAACCGACTATAGTCGGGTGATAATGGAGTGGGCCAATGACCCGGATCGCCAGGAAAAGAACCCTCATTTGCATGGATTGCAAAGCCGGCTGATGGACGGTGCGCGTTTTTTGGACCTGTCGATTAGGCTCCGCCAGCCTTACATCTTTATGCACCAGGGCGATTGCGAGCATGTAATGATGTTTACTGACCTGCGTTTGCTGGGGCCTCAGGACGACCAGAATGTCGAGGCCTATCCCAAGCAGATTTTCCGTACCAGACACATGCGCCATAAATGCCGCATGTGTTCGGCATATCCAGCGCAATACGTGACCAAAAACGATTTCCATAGCGGAATGAGCCCGTGCTATTTTTGCGAAAAGTGCTATACTCCATTCCACTTTGATACCGAGGGCAATAAGCTTCTGGACCACGATGTCTTCCCATATGCCCATACTAACATGTTGTGACTTTTTTTTCAATTAAAAAAATTAGCGTCGGCCACAAGATAAATCGTATGATGGCCGGGAAAGGAGATTTACATTCTGTATGTGTTGTTACACACGTGATAGGTAGTTTCACAGAGATCAGGTTTGATTGCTAAAAAAGCGCGGAGAATTTTCAAGTTCTTCCAGCCAGTAAGCGGAGCTGAAGATAAAAAAATCTCCACAGTTCGGAACACAGTTTTTACTCCTTGTGTAATGAACGCAGACAATCAAATATCGAGGGTGTATAAAAGCAGAGGCAGTCCGGGGACATTCCCAAGAAAAAACAGAACTACTTTATTCCTATACTCTATCCGATTTTTAAACACTTACTATGGAAACCTCAATCATCAAGTCCCAGGCCTATGGCAAGGATCGCGTTCGTGTGGTGCGGGTAGTGCGTCATGCCGATGGCTGGCAGGAGATTGCCGACTACTGGGTATGCTGCCTGCTGTCCGGCGCCCAGTTCGAGTCGTCGTATACCAAGGGCGACAACAAGCTGGTGGTGGCTACTGATTCGCAGAAGAACACCGTGTACTATCTGGCCAAGACCCTGCCTGCCGAAAAGGTAATGGTTCCCGAGGTGTTTGCTACCGAAGTGGCATCGTTTATGGTCAAAAAGTACGCCCACGTGACCTCGTGCCAAGTAAAGGTCACGACCAAGCCCTGGGAGCGTATGAAGTTTGACAACAAGGGCCATGCGCACTCGTTCTACCGGGAGGGCAAGGAGACTCGCTGGACCGAGGCTGTGGTTACCAAGACCAACCCGCCGTCAGCTGAGCAGTTCACGGTTAAGGTAAACTCTGGCTTCTATGATCTGGAGGTGCTCAAGACCACCAACTCGTCGTTTGTTGATTTCTGGCGCGATGAGCTGGCCACGCTGCCGGACATGCCCGACCGCATGCTGTCGACCAAGGTGCTGTGCCAGTGGAAGTATGTGTCCACCGATCTGGCTACGCTGCAGCAGCTGCCATTCGATGCCATCTTTGCCGGTGCCAAGCGCAACACCCTGGATGCCTTTGCCAACGACCCTCGTGCCTGGGTCCATGCTTCGGTACAGACCACCCTGTATATTATGGCCGACCGTATCCTCAACGACTTTGCAGCTGTCGACGATGTGTACTATGCGTTGCCCAATATCCACTACTTCCCCTTCGATCTGTCCAAGTTTGGCTTGAAGAACCTGCAGAGCGATGCTGAAGTATACATGCCAATTGCTGATCCCTCAGGCTTTATCACTGCTACGATCTCTCGTCCTTCCAAGGGCAAGTTCTAAAGTGGTGATACAAAAATAAGAGCCTTAAGGTTTTCTTCGTTTTTGCTACACCCAGAGTTCCTAATTATCCTTCTTATGTGCTCTCTGGCGCATTTCTTTTTCCTTTTCCTTTTCCGTCTATCAGTCAACCCTCAAGATTGACCAGTCTTTCTTAGGGGTGTTTACTGAGCTTTTGTATATTAGTGATTCAGGGGGTTTTGCTTTTTCTTTCTTTCCCTGCCTTATTGACTGTCTTGTCTTTGGCAAATGCATGAAAGAAAAATAAATAAATCTTTAATAACTTTTTTGTGTGGAGGTTTTAGTGAAAACTACGTGAGTGTACCAAAGCACGTTCCATATTGTATATTAAGTAATCGCTGATTATCTGATCACCGCCTTGCTGGTATTTTGTGACATCATCTCCTTGCTCTATTTTTTTTTTTTTTTTTTGCAGTTTGTTTTAATTTAACACTCGAATTTATTGAGCAATCATTCAGTTATTTTGCAAAGCCAACAGAAAATAAAGCACAAACATACTACCAGTTCTTATGGAGCAAATTACAAATACAAGCGATGCAAGCCAAGTGGCAGAAGATACAGCAACAATCCCTATCACTACCACCGCAGTAGATACTGTAGACACAAAAGCGTCTCCTCGGGTAAGCAATCCGACTAAAGAGGCATGGATACTTGATTCGTTGAAAAAGCGGCGAGAAGAGTTCCTAAGCAAGCAGCAGATACAAGCGTTTGTTGGCACATGGAACGTAAACGGCAAGTCGCCACCTAAAGAATCATTGCGTTCATGGCTGGGGTTTGTTTCCAATAATGACTTGGTGGAACTAGAAAAACTTCCCGAGTTGGTAGTTTTGGGATTTCAAGAGTTGGATGTACGGGCAGAGGCATTTGTATACAACAATTCGATAAAAGATATGGAGTGGACGGAAGCAGTAGAAAGCAGCATGGGACCGGCACGAAGCTCACTGATTAAAATGGCTACCAAGCAACTAATTGGGATGTTTATAATGGTGTATGTGCGTGCAGATATGGTGGCTCATGTGGATAACATACAAACATCCTCGGTGGGATGCGGTATCATGGGCGTAATGGGCAATAAGGGCGCAGTTGCCGTGCGTATGACTATCCGCGACACTCCGGTTTGCTTTGTCTGCTCGCATTTAGCTCATGAAGCAACACAAGTAGATCGGCGGAATGCGCAGTTTCATGATTTGTGCAAAAGATTGACGTTTAGTGGCAGCAATATTGCGTACCCAGATCCATTGACGCCTAGCGGTAAAATTATTGGCAGCGGAAGTGCCGATGGCGAGCGTGCGCATACGGTGTTTGATCACAGTTACATTGTATGGTTTGGAGATTTGAACTACCGTCTGGCCATTGATACTGGCGATATGAGCGAGATTTTGGCTCGTGGTGAGCACCGGTCTCTTTTGGGGCTGGATCAGCTGCAGATTGTGCGGATGAACAAGCAGGCATTTGACGGGTTTGAGGAAGGCGAGATAGATTTTGCACCCACATACAAGTACATTGTGGGTACCAGTGACTATGACAGCAAGCGGCGTCCAGCGTGGTGCGATCGGGTGCTGTGGTGGACGAGACCAGGATGCGAGGATGGCATCAGCTGCAAGGAATACACCGCCATTGGCGATATATGCACTTCAGATCACAAACCAGTGCGGTCACAGCTGCTTATGGACGTATGGCAGGCAGATGTGGAGCGTCGACACAGCGTGTACTTGGAAGTGTTGCGAGAGCTGGACCGATTTGAAAATGAGTGCATTCCGACTGCACGGCTTAATGAGACAACGGTGGACTTTGAGCAGGTGTACTTTGGCCGGATGGTGCGGCGGCAGTTGCAGCTGGACAACGTGGGGCAGGTGCCGTTGGAGTTCAGCTTTATGCCCACACCCAATCGCCAGTCAGTTACGCCTGCATGGCTAAAGATCAGCCCTAGCAGCGGGATGCTTCTGCCAGGACAACATGCTGACCTGGAGTTTACGGTAATGGTAGATGAGCGCACGTCGGAACTGCTCAACACTCGCGTGGAGGAGATGTATGACATTTTGGTTTTGCACTTGAAGCGTGGACGTGACTACTTTATCCAAGTGCAAGGTGCGTACCAGGTATCAGTGTTTGGAATGAGTCTTGACGTGCTGGTACACTGCAAGAGCGCTGTACGCAGCATGACGCGGGCAGACTTTGAGCGCTGCTTGGAATCGGGTCAATTTAGCGTGCCCAAATGCATGTGGACACTGATTGATTTTTTGTCACAGTACGGGCTGGACCGCGGGCTATCGCTATTTGGCTATGCAGGTGACCGGATGCTGGGACGGCGAATCCGCGAGTGGCTGGACCTGGACGAGCCGCTAGATCCCGAGGCAATTTTGCAATGGCCTGAGGAAACCTCGGGGCGTACAGATATTTCACGAATGAGCCTGGCGGACCAGACGCTGGTGCCATCTATGGTTAGCGATTTTGATATGCAGCATGCGCCAACCACTGCCGAAGCGCTGGAGCGGCTGTCTTTGAGTCCATGGACGCCGGTATCCCGCACGCCGCGGCCAGATGATCCAGTGCAGCGGCAGGACTCAGACTCGGATGTGGATGAACAGATTTACCGGCCTGCATCAGTGACTATGGGTACGGAGCTGACAGGAACTCCGCTGCCCGAGTCGATTGCTGCCCGCTCGACTCTTCCACATGATGCTGGAGTGGACACAGTGGCGAGCTGCCTGATCGAGCTTCTGCGGTCGCTTCCTGAGCCGCTGATTCCTGAGCCGTTATTTGGCGCTTGTATTGAGGCTGGTGGGATTTCGCGAGCTGCAGCGCTGGAAGCACTGGAGGTGCTGGCACCAGGAAATCTCAATGTACTGGTGTATCTACTGGCATTCTTACGAGAAGTGGTTGAACGCGGAGCTGCGTCAGCCGCTCGAGTCGCTCGTGTGTTTTCTCGGGCGTTGCTGCGTCCGCCCGCTGACCATACGCTAACTGACAATGAAAGTGCCAATGCCCAATCGTTTATCATGTTCCTGTTACGCTCGCATGGCCAAATTTGATCTTTTTCTCTCTTCTTTTTTTTTTCCTTCTTATATATGAGTTTTTTTTTATTTTATAATTGCATTGTAAATATTCTTTAAGGCGAGCACATTTCTGAAATAATAGTGCGTTTTTTCCCTTTAAAGGCCTTCATTGCTTCTTTTATTGACAAGGCCATAACTATTTTATAAAATAGTCTATGAAGTTTGGCCCAGATAACGAAGGGAGTAGAGGAAATTATGTCAACCAACAGCGTCCAATTTACAAAAGCTTTACGTATGCTGCTGCAGGCCACGGCAGAAACTCACAGCGACAACCTGCATAAACTTGCTATAGCTCTTTTATTCACATATACCATGATACGCACATCGCCTTTGAAGTCTCGACAAATGCTGGCGCTTTTGCATATATTAACCACACAGCCAGAAGACGCAGTAGAGCGCTTGCGGAGATTTATAGAACGCGCTAGAGTCATACTAGATTGCTCATATGGACGGCGCTATCAGAGGCAGCTTGAATTGAAGATGCGGCTGGGACGATTGATACAGGCACATGCACGAGCAGCTACACAGGCAAAACAAGACTTGGATACTCAGTTTGATGACTTGCAAGTTGCAGCTACCGGCATGGCAAGCATATTGTCAATGGCTGTGCACCTGGCGGGCGATATGTGGCCATTAGGGCCGCATGGGTTGTTGTACTGTGTACAGGCTGTAGCGGATGCGCTGAGCGCACGAGCAGAAGAGCTGGACATTCGATTGACTATTGCACTACCTATACAGTATCAGATATCGGCAAAGGAACATAAGCATCCGTATTTGTATGGGTTGTGGAATTTGGATCCTAGAATTATGAAGCCTCTTCAATGTACGCTGCTAAGCGCTACAAGTGTGGTACTTGAGTGGCTGCAGCCGGGTGATGAGCTGCGCTTCGAATCGTATATTGACAATTCATCAGTAGCCAGCAAGAAGGCAGCGGTAGTGTATATAAAGTGGCGACCAGTACAGCAGGCACGGCCAGCAAAGCATCGGAGCGTAGAAGACGATCAGCCAGCTGCTGGATACTCGGTACCCGAACGTAACTGGGTGTGCAGCCAGGGTCGTATTCGCATCAAGCGAGTAGATAGCAACTGCTTGCAGGTAGAGGTTCAGGATGCTCTTGAGCCAAAGCCGCCTTCAGCTAAAATTGAAGAATTGCGTAGCTTGCCGCCAACAGATATCAACAGTCATGCAGTTCTGGAACTGCCGCTAGAGTATACGCCTACATTAAGCGAGTTTCAGACTATGCTGCGAGGAGCCCGCATAGTAGTGCGTGCTGCTAAACAGCCATCGGAGCTGCTGCGAGCTGTAGATACGTACTTGAGTAGCGTTGTTGGATGCGTGGTAGAGCAGCTGGACTCGACTGCCGTGCCGGCACGGTCGCCAGGAACACCTGGCCTATCAAAGCATCTGGTAGCGCAGCGGCCGCCAACCTATGTGGTGATTGAAGATGATATGGAGCTGCTGAAAGCTGAATTTGAGTTGCTGCGTGGCACTTTGTCTTTTTCGTCTAAATCTATAGTGGACGTGCACGCTCGGCGTGGGTTTTATGCAGCTACACTGGGCATAATTGTGCTGGTGCCGGTGGGAGCAGTACCCCGTTTCCGTGAGAGCGTACGGATGCTGAGTGCCATTCCTCATGCGTTGCCACCTCCGGTGGTGCGTATAGTGCCGCGACCAGTGGGTGAGCGGCGACTTCTGGCAGGGCTTAAATCAGCGTGGGAGGCACGGCGCCTGGAGCACCACACCAGCGCTACTTTTGTAGGCACTCCAGGTGTAATAGCAAGCGACACGCACAATTACTCTATTCAGACAACGCCACTAAGCTCAAACAGCGAAGGTCTGTATCGCAATTTACGTACAGTAAGTGAGTCGCCTGGAGGCGCTGATGGATTGATGGCGTGTCCACGTTCCAGTGAAGAGCCGCGCTCGAGCACGATCAGCAGTGTTGTCGAGTGGAGAAGGCGTACTCAGACTGCCAATCCAAAGACAGAGGCTTTGGGCGGCGCCAAAGTACCCACAGAGTCGACAGAGCAAGCAGCAGTGCCAATACCACTACAAGTTAGTACTGCTACAGAAAGTTCGCCGGTGCAGACCCCGCCCAGCCCGCTGATTGAAGTGGGCTCGTCTTTGGCGAAAACTCTACGTGGCGCGTCTACTCCACGGGACGAAATTAGCGAGATTTCGGCTCTGAGCAGCAGTGGAGTACCTGTCAGCTCAGGGAATCCGGCTAGTGTTCGCAGTAGCCATATCAGTGATTTTAGTCTGGATGCTACATCGCTATTGAGCTCAGAAAGCTCAGTGTTAGTAGTTACTGCTGAGCCTATTACGCAAACAACGCAGAAACTGGGAGCAACAGCTAGGGCTTCTGAAGCCGATGATATGGCAAATGACACTTCACCAAGAACGAGTGGAGATATGGGCGACCGCGGATTGTCACGTACTCGGTCGCGTATTCGCGATAAAATGGCACTGTTTAACCGAGCAAAGCAACGGGCACGCAATAAACTGCTAGGAATTAGCGAAGCAGCTTCTGATGATGCGTTGGCAGCTGAAGTAAAGCAAAGCGCGGTCGAATTGCCGCCAAAGGACGAAGAGGCTGTACCGCCAAGTCGAGTTGATCGACAGTTGCTGGGCAGTGATATAACAACAGGGGCATCGACTACGACAGTTGAAACTTCGTCATCACAGCTGAGAAAGGAGAGATCTCCATCACGGATACGAACAGAGCAGTTGCCACAGCCACCTCCGTCAGTTCTCAAGCAATCGTCATCGAGTGTGGATTTGGACAAACCGCTGCCAAAGCTGCCCCTGCCAGAAAACGAGCCGCCATTGCCTCGGGAGCAAGCCAAAGAGGTTGAATCTGAGACATCCAGCTCATCTCAGCAGCAGCAGCAGCAGCAGCAGAATAAATCGACACCGCCAATTAAGAAGCCCGCAGCAGAGTCGAAAAAGAGCACAGCATTGGATCGTAAAGCGCGGCTACGGGCTCGGCTGCAAAATGCTAACCGCAAGCTGGCAGAAGCGCAAAAGGAGCCTCATGAAGCCGAAAGTCGTTCTGTAAACAATGAAACAGCAGCAGGAAAGACCAGCCGGACAAAGTCGGGGAATGAGCATGGAGACCAACAGAAGCGCAAACTGCGAGGGTTAGAAGGGGACTTGGCATTGGACGGAATAGATAACTCGACACCACCGATTCGAGTGTTGCTGGTAGAGGACAACTTAATCAACCGGAGCATCATGGAGCGGTTTCTACGGCATATGAATGTGCACTATGACGTGGCATCTAATGGTGAAGAAGCAATCAAGATGTGGACAGCAGCATCAGCTGAAGGGCGTGATGCTGATGGTGCAACTGAAGCGGGCCATGGCCCATATCACATTGTATTTATGGATATTCAGATGCCGGTGATGGATGGAATTACTGCAACCAAGCATATCCGGCGGCTGGAGCGGCAGCGTCATATTGGGCTGTGGGTTCCTACGGGCTCTGTGGCCAGCATGCATGCCGAGCGCACGCCAACGCTGAGCTCAAGTGTAGCGACCTCACTGCTGGCAAGTGACAGTCGCGGCACGCCCAAGCTGAGCATAGCATCGCGTAGTACTGAGGAAGGCACACCGCGCACAGTGCGATGGATTCCGTTTCATGTCCGCAACTTGCCGGCAGGAGCACGCAATGTGCATTATCTGCACAAAAATGGGCTGGTGCAGAGCGTACCCACGGCAATGGGAGGCGGTGAATCGCTAGCCGAGAATTCTCCTCCGGTGCGACGCAACAATTCGTTGACGGCTTTGAGACGATCGCCTTTGGGCCCACACGTAAACATTTCTCGCCGACGAGCCGCAACAGTGCGCAGCACGTCAGCAACACGGTCAGAGCGTGGTAGCGTTTCAGAGTTGCTGCGAGATGCGGTGGGATCTCCTTCAGACGATATGGACGCGGAATCAGTGGGGCAAGTGGCGATGTTTCCGCCAAACTCAGTGCCGATTGCAGCGCCGGCAAAGCGTGCGCTTAACCAGGAGTTTGGCAACATAACGCAGCGCAAGCGGCCGCCGCAGTCGCTGCAGCTGCCGTTGCCATCGCCGCACCACAATTCACGAGGGCTTGGGCTTGGGCGGTTGGAGTCACCTATGCTGTCTGCATCAGTCAAGTCACCGGTGATCATTGTTGCGCTGACAGCATCGTCACTCGAGAGCGATCGACGGGCGGCACTGGCAGCGGGCTGCAATGACTTTTTAACCAAGCCAGTGAGTCTTATTTGGCTCAAGCTCAAGATCATTGAATGGGGCTGCATGCAAGCCTTGATTGATCATGATGGATGGCGAAAATGGCGATCAAAGCACTGAAGCTGTAGATTTGATTAAATGTAAAGCAAATTTTTCTTAAAAGGCTGAAAAGAATGCGTATTTTCCCAGTGACTTTATAGTTTAAGATTTAGACAATGAGCGATCTACCGAGTTTCAGTTTGCCAGAGATTTTCGACAATCCCAAGGGATGGGGGCCTTCATCTGCGCAGCCGCCAGCAGCGGCCTTCAAGGACATTCCATATGTGTTGTACTCTAAGGGTGACAAGGTAAATCGGGCAGCCAATTGGATTAACCCGCAGGAGCAGCGGGACCAGCGCGACGGCCGTAACCGTGGGCGGTACGGGCGCGACTTTGGGCAGCAGACGTATGGCAGCAACTCTTCATCTGCATTTGTGTACCAGGCGGATGAGGACGAGTCGTCGTTCTCCCTGGTGGATAGCCGCAGCACGGGGGCCAAGCAGATGGCTATTAGGGCAGTTAGTCGCGCAGATACTCGAGGACGTGGAGGCGGACGCGGCGGACGCGGTATGGGGATGCAGCGACTGGGCCGTGGAGGTGCCCGTGGGGGCAGCGTTAACGCAGCGCAGCGCAAGCGGTACCGCTGGCGTGATGCGGAGCGCGGGCAGCACCACCGGTATGCTAGTGTCAAGCCTGGGGAGGACTGGGAGCTGGTGCAGGACATTGAGTTTAGCCGGATGTCAGGGCTGAGCTTTTTGGCGCGGGACGCGGGCGACTTGGGACGGTACGGACGTGCGGGTATTTATGATCACTCGTATGACCGGACCAGCACGAAGCTTGAGAAGCCCTTACGGAACTCGGGAGCCGTACGCTATAACGTGACGGCTAGCGATGACCCAGTGCTGCAAAAGGTGAGTGAGGAGCAGAAGGACGTGCATGTGTTTGCTACAGACACCGTGCTGGCTACGCTGATGGCGGCAACGGTATCGTCGAGTGCCTGGGACGTGGTGGTGAACCGAGTGGGCGATAAGCTGTTTTTGGACAAGCGCGATGGCGGTCCGCTGGACTTCCCCTCAGTTAACGAGAATGCTGCTAATCCGCCCGCAGACTCGAGCGACAAGGAGGGTTCGATGAACTTGGCGCCGATGCTGGCTATGGAGGCTCGCGATATCAACCGCAATTACATTCGCCAGGTAACCTCCAAGGGCTCTGTCGATTACCAGCCCAATCTATTCAATGCCAATAACGAGGAGGGCGACTCTGTCGATGACAGTGCCTATCGCTACCGTCTATTGGACTTTAGCGCACGCAAGTTGGTTAGTGAGAGTGACTCTGACTCAGATGCTGAGGAGGAGGTTATTGGTGACCGTTGCCTGGTCGCTGTGCGGACGGAAATCAGCGGTTTGTTGCCATCGGGCACCAACAATGAACCCAAGCAACTGTTTATCCGTGCGCTGACGCAGCATGACATCACGGCAGCTGGCGCCGGTGACGCATTGGACTGGCGCCAGAAGTTGGACTCTCAGCGTGGTGCAGTGATTGCCACTGAGATGAAGAACAATTCATCCAAGTTGGCACGTTGGGCATTCCAAGCCCTGCTTGCGGATGCCGATCAGATGCGCATCGGCTTTGTTTCTCGCGTGTCTCCTCGCGATCGCACGCGCCATGGGGTTTTGGGCCACCAGACATATAATCCCTCAGACTTTGTTGGGCAGTTAGGGCTGAATGAGTTCAATGCCTGGGGTATTTTGAAGGCTATCATTGATCTGTGCTTGAAGCTAGATGAGGGCAAGTATGTTATTATGCGTGACCCTAACAAGCCCCTCATTATGCTCTACAAGGTTCCGCAATCCGCTTTTGACGACGACAACGACGATAAGACCGATGCCGCTATGTCGGTTGCTGGTGGTGAAGCATAAATTTATTTAAGTTTCTTTTTATCACTATCATCTATATCATCTTCTGGCTTGCGCTTACTACAATAAAAAAGTCAGCTTAGTTGTTGCTTCTAAGAGATTATGTTTATAGAGAAACTTACACTTCAGTATCGGTTGCATAGGCGACCGATTGAGGCAGCTTTAACGACAAGCAGTACATGTCCTTATTGGGTGCCACTTTACGAACATAAAACACTTGTGCATCAAGTTCCTGGTACTTGTCCTCAGCAAACCCCAATGCCTGACACGCACGTATCAAAATATCCTTCTCAGGCTCTTCTGACTTTGTAAAGCAATGGACATGGATGGTAGGCAGATTTAACTCGTCGCTTATAGTAGCTGATCCAGTCATATGGTAGAACAGGCCACGAAAGGCATCCAAAAACTCCAGGGCAATTGCAGGCAAGTTCATAACCACATGGTCAAAAGACGGCGAAGTAATCATGATCGGGGTCTTGTTGGATTTAAGCTGAGAAAGTTTGATGGGTCCAGCCTGTTTGTAAAGCTGATAATAGTCGATAAAAGCCTTGCGAATAAAGTCACGACCATCCATATTGAATGGCTTAACGCGATCTTTAACTTTGTTGAGCTGAATATTATCGCAAAGGGCTTCGTAAGATGATGGGTTAAGATCGTTGGCCCACACGAGGGTATCCTGTTTAGCTGCTGGAATAGCAAATGGGCCCACACCAGCCATAACATCGCAAATACTATTTCCCCGAGCAAACTTTTTGACTAGCCGTTCATGTTCTGGGTGCAACCGAGAATTCCAATATACTTTGGAATAATCAAATCGGAACACACAGTCATTTTCCTTCACCTGAGCTATAAACTGAGGAGTGCCCGCCAACACTTCCATTTTAAAGTTGCGGAAGGTATTATCAATAGTATCCAGCTTATTGACTACCATGGTTACAGTGGGTGATTTGTCTAGAATAACTTGGCCGATTATTTTCTTATACTCCCAAAATTCCTCTCGCAAGTTCATATGTGCAATGTGTCCGATTTGCTCATATGATGTGGGCGCTTGCGAGGAGTTGGGTAAAATGGCCTTGAGAATGTCGTCGGCAGTCCATGTATCGTAGCCTACTTGAATATCGTGCATTTGTGGTTCCCATTTCTGCTCGGATATCAAGGTTTTTAGACGGTCGCTGGCCTTTTCTAGATCAAGGGCAATTTTGGGGTTTAAAAGGACCAACTTGTGCGTTGAACTGTTGCTGTCGTCGACAACATTGCGCATTCGAGGGAGTTTTAGAATATCCTCAGGAAAGTTACTCTTTATCTGGCCAATTGACTTAACGGGTACGCGCAATCCTACTACCGGTAATACCAAAGTAAAAGCGCTTCTATCCAACTCCTTCATCCCGCGACGAACGGGTGGTTTAAGTGCCATGATTTCAAAGAAAATTTACAGTTTAAAAAAATTTTATTCTTGGGTGTTGGTAATGATTAAGTAATTATTTTCTGATAATGGGACAGGCGATTCTAGTCACCATGAAAATTTAGGTAGAGGATGTGCTTCGGTGTTAAATACATAGTCGGTTAGCGAGACTGGATCGGCGTCACTAAACAAAAGAAACAGATATTTGAGAGTTTCAGCAACAAAAAATGACTCGATACCATCTCTACGAGTAGGTGGCATTTTGGTTACATCGTCCAAGCTTGAATATCCCCAGTCATCCAGTTTGGCCCATTTTTCAATAGCCTCGAATATCTGCCAACCATACTCTCGCCACTTGGTTTCTCCGGTAATCTTCCATAATAAGTAGAGAGACTCAACGGTCTCTGGACGTAACAGGTAATGGCGGTCGTTGGGTGGTACCAGAATATCTCCATTGGGTGGAAGCAATTGGTTGGTTGGTTCGAATTGCACTTCCTGCTTAGTAGTGCGATCTATCTGTCTAAAATAGGCTATTTCAGGGGCTAGACCCGAGGGTGTATCAAAGTACATGTGTGCACATGTTTCACCTAGCTCACGAGCCAGCACCAGATCTTCCTGGTCACGTGGAGTGAGCAAAACGGGTGGAATGTCCATTAGTGCAGTGCCGTTAGTAGCGCCCAAAGCCAGATTTCCTGCCAAAAAACACACAAGATGATCCATCTTGGCACTAAACCATGGCTCGCTAGTGGTTACTGAGCGAAGTTCGCCGATATATGTGAGGTTTTGGTTTGGACTAGTTTCTACTAAATATTTCTTCACTCCTTGCATGGCCGAATCATACTCAGCACGCAAATCCACTTCGCTTTGTCGTGTTTGCAACCACTGCTTAAGCAAGTACTCGTAGTAACTGTCGCCACGAGATCCCAAAGAAATATCCGATCCTGTGAAGTTACCATACGTGCTGCTGATCCAAGTAGGCACTAGTCCGTCGTATTTCGGTGCTTTAAGCATCACGTCAATAACTCGATCAACCTGTTGCTGATACTCTTGCTTGCCAGTCAGCTTGGCTAGATACCTGAACTCAAGCTGCAGAGTAGACGATTCAGATGTACTGCATTGAGTGGCAAATGGCATGCCGTCGGATCGCAAAATAGCGGTTTCAGGGGGGATGCCTGACGAGGTATTGAAAGATTTAGCTAGCCGTTCACCCAGCTGATCTGCCAAAGCCAGCAATTTATAATCAGTCTCCCCAGACCAATGGAATGCCGAAAGCAGTCCACCCAAAATCCTAATCGTCGACTCAAACAGAGAGACCGCGCCACGCTGATCAAAGGTAACCTGGTTGACTAGAAAATCCCTGCCTTGCTTATACTCTTTATGAAGACCCATGAGGAAAAGAGTGTCTAGGGAGTCGGCTACAATATAACCAATACCCAAGTGTGTGAAGTTTTTGCCATTCTGAGATAAAGGATAGTGTTCATCGCAGCCGAATGCATCACGGGTATATGCATTCCATGCAGTTTTGGCTGCAGCAACCACTTGCTGTTGACGATATGTCCAGTTAGCTGTGGTAGGGGGTTTACATGAGTCTCCGCATTTAGCAATATGAATGACTGTGTCTAGTTGAGCAAGCTGGTTTTCAGTTGGGTGCCAGTTAACTGCCATGTCGGCGGCCCAGCCCTGCATTTGTGGGTGCTGTTCTAGCGTGCGGTATCGACGATATACCGGCTCCTCTTTGCGTTTGGGCATTGTTTGGTTGCGTTTGAGTAGGTAGAGTACAACCAATGCTATTGGTAGAAGCACCAGCTTACGCCAGCGGAAAGGCAATTTCGGCATTTTTTTTTCTTTTTAGATATTAGGATGCATATGTTGAAAAGAAGAGTGCAACCACAAACACAAGTGATTTGATTGCTGGAATCTATAAATCCATACAGATCAAAGTGAAAGCTTAACAGCTTCTTTCTTTATTATCATTATTATCATTATTATTTATAGTCTCTTTTACAATTAACAGCAATGGAAAGGTAAAGTATTTCGGGATGGCAGCTAAGAGAATGAATTCTGCAAACTAATCAGCTTCTGTAATAGGGAGAAAAAAGATACACGAGATATAGTATCGCGACTGCCCTTTGATTTGGCGGTTATGATAGCTGAACTCTTGCAACTCAAAGATATATACAACTGCTGGCTTGTTAGTCGCAGCTGGTACAACATATTTACCAGTGATTCTATTTTATACCCGTTGTTTATGCAAATGTCGCACTTTGAGCAAGAACCCTTTATGTTCCAGTGTCTACCAAGCGGACACGAACACGAAGAGGAGACAGGCAAAGAGAGCACTAAGGATTCGGAAGGCGAAGAAAAAACAGAAAGGCAAAAAATGGAGGAACAGATGCGGTTGGAAGAGCGAGCAAGTCAGCGGTGGCTCAGAGACCGACGGGTACTTTTGCGAGTAATCCAAAACCTGCAAAATCGCAACCGTAGGTGGGATCGGGGCCAGCCATCTCAACGGATATACTTGCCGCCTGTCCCCTTGGATAGCATGGATGCTGATATTAAAGAAGAATGGCAAGGCCCAGTGAAACTGATCAAGATGAAAGCAGGACTTATCGCAGTGGTGTATAAAAGAGGCAGGTCGATTCGTTTGTGGAATGTGGCTACGAATTATGAGAAGGTGAAGGAAATGACAGCCTCGTACATTGAGCAAAATCGTAGTGCACTGGCAGCACATAATAAGAGTAATGGATCGGTGCTCCCTCCATTTACTGATGCTCAAGTAGAGTCGCTTTTGCGGTGCTCGAAAGAAGGGGAGCCGCAAAAGCCTACCCTAAGTGTGATTCGTTCTGAAGTAATGCCATACTTTTTGGACTTCTACTTTATGAACAATACGCTGGTGACATCAAATTTGACTGGCCAAATCGATGTATTCGATATGAAGACCGGCAAAAAGCGTCGGAGACTCGAGTTACCTTCTCTTGATCCAGTTAATTCTATCCATGTGTGGCTGCAATTTGTTATTGTCAGTCATGGTAGCAGACTGACACTATGGAACCATGTCACTGGAGAGCTTTTAGAAGACGGACTGCAAACAGCACACAAGAGTAGAATTACCGGTGTATTTATTTTGGACGATGAGCGCCATTTGCTAAGTATTGATGAGCATGGTATCATGGTGGTTACCAATCGCACAGCAGCGAATCCCAGCAAAGAAACGCTTATGGATGTACCACTGTATCCGCTTATTTTGACCGGCACGGATGGGGCACCATATTCTATGCGCTTGTTGCATATGACTCACTTGTGTGTATGGGGGAAGTATTCGATGGGCCACTTTGAACTATACGAACCTGGTTTGCGCAACATGCCACCGCTGAGCAGTCTGATTATGGTTGATGAGAATAATCAGCCCGTAGATCCACAAAACCATCCATTGCGTCGACTGCAGCAGCAGCAGGAGCAATCGCCACAAACAAATAGCGAAGACAACCAGCAGCAATCACAAACAAACAGTCGTGAAAGTCAAGAGGAAACCGAGGCGCAGCAGGCACTGAGACAGCTGACACTTACGCATGAAAATCTAGAAATAATGTATAGCCAAATGGGCCTAGATACAGATATGCACAGCTCAGCGTCTTCACGGCTAACAAGATTGCGGCAAAACCATGTACCTCCGGAGCAGCGGTATCATATACTAAACATTGATACTTCGATTGACGGATTGCCTGAAGGACAGATATTGTCGGTTGATTTCAAGCATGTGTTGCTGCAACGGCGTTGTTTTATGCAAATATGCGATCTGGATGTAAAGATCAAGCCTGGCGAGATGCCGCAGGGCCCATCATTGGGAATTTTCCCTGTGGATCCAGTTGGTCCACGGCTAGGACCCAAAAAGGCGACCGACGTAGCAGAAGGCACGGGGAGCGACTATGAGATCAATTGGGACCTGGGCGAAGGAGACAGCCCGCTAGAGGATAGTCATCGGGAGGCCGAGCGTTTGCGACAACAGCCACAGCCCAACGTCAGTAAAGCAGATTTGTACCAGCTGGAAACTCTAACTACCCGGTATCTCATGGGCATGCAGGTGGCTCGCGAAGATTTTAGATTTGCTCAGCTGGAATCCAACAAGATCTTGCTACAGCGCGGTCGAGAATTTATGGAGGAGCTGATGCCTGAGCTGCTCGAAGCGATTGACAATGACGAAGATCCACAAGCGGTGATTTTTGCAGCTCCTTACTATGCACAGCGTGCACATGAGGCGAAATTTGATAAGCCGGTAATGCTTGTGGATCATCGGGGCCAGCCAACTACATCCCAGCGCTTGTGTGCGGATATGCAGCGTATTCATCGGGTGGTAAATACCAATAGCAAGTCGCAGCAACAGATGAAGGGTGGAATCATTCCGCCTGCAGTAAGCCGGTTGCGGCTAGTAACTGCTGCCATGGACGATGGCCAAATAGCTGTGGGCTGTGAGAATGGATATGTGGTTGTAACGTCGTTTAACTAATAAATTAGCCGAGTTGCGGAACTTGTGGATTACTAATCGCGGGCAAAAAATCACTTTGTTACCTAGCAAATAAGAGTTATCTTTTCTCATTTCCCTGTTTTTTTTTACTTATGTTGTACAAAACGAATATTATGTCACGGCTAGCAGGTTTTCGTCTACTTGCTACTGCTGGTCGGACACAGATAGCTAGCCGGCGGTTTCTAAGCAGTATCAAGTCCAACCCTCCCATGTCGTTTCCATGTATTGACCGACTAGAATCACGTCAGCGGGATCTGATGGCTGGGCCAGAACCAACATACGAAAAAGTAGTGACTGGATACTCGCTGTACAAGCACAAGCAGCCATTTGTATGCGACCATGGTGGTGTGCTGCCACAGTTTGACATAGCATACGAAACCTGGGGCACGCTAAACAGCGACCGGAGCAACGCGATTATGGTGCACACGGGGCTTTCAGGCAGCTCCCATGCGCATAGCCATGACAAGAACATGAAGCCCGGATGGTGGGAAAAGTTTATAGGGCCTGGACGAGCACTAGATACAAACAAGTTTTTTGTTATTTGCACCAACGTATTGGGTGGATGCTATGGATCGACGGGGCCTGGATCGGTGGATCCACGGACCGGCGAGAGATACGCTACTACGTTCCCATTGCTAACTGTCAACGATATGGTACGGGCGCAGTTCCATTTGCTGGATGATATGGGCATCTCCCGTTTGTATGCCTCAGTGGGAGCAAGTATGGGCGGCATGCAGTCCTTGTGTGCAGCAGCGTTGTTTCCGGAGCGAGTGGGACGGCTAGTGTCTATTTCAGCATGTGCACGGTCCCATCCATACTCGATTGCGCTGCGGTTTGCTCAGCGGCAAGCACTGATGGCTGATCCCAACTTTAACCGTGGATTCTACTATGACGGCGTGCAGCCACATGTAGGCATGAAGCTGGCTCGTGCCGTCGCCACAGTGACATACCGGTCAGGGCCTGAATGGGAGCTACGGTTTGGACGGCGGCGCCGGGCACCTGAGCAGCCGCCAGCTCTGTGTCCTGATTTCTTGATCGAAACGTATTTGGATCACCAGAGCGAGCGGTTTTGCTTGCAGTACGATGCCAATTCGCTGCTTTATGTGTCCAAGGCCATGGATATGTTTGATATCAGCCAATCGGTGACGCAGCGACTGCAGACACAACGCGAACAAGCAGCAGCAAGCTCGTCAACACCACCAGCAGGCACAGTGTGCATGCATGTTAATGAACAAGAGGCAGCTGGTGAAGCTTCACGGGCAGAAACCAGCGATGAGATCATGGAAGATTTGGTGGCAGGAGTGAAGAATGCACAGCAGCCAGCGTTGGTTCTTGGCGTACAGTCGGATATTTTGTTCCCAGTGAAGCAGCAGAAGGAAATTGCTGATATTTTGCGCCGTGCTGGGAACTCTAAAGTGACATACTATGAGCTGGATGCGCTATATGGTCATGATACATTTTTGATTGATGTGGTGAATGTGGGTGCGGCTATCAAGGGACATCTAGAAAATGCATAACCCTTTCCTTTTTTTATTATAAGAAATACATACTATCAGGGGCTGGTAATGGGGCTGGTAATGCTGACTCGGGAGCAGCGTCAAAAGTAATAAAATCGCGTTTAAGGTACGGATCGATTTGTAGCAAACTGGCGACATTGCCACACCGATAGCAGTAATTGGGAGCACTCCACACGGTGGATAGTTTGTCGTTAAACAAAACTTGAAAGCCCTCCATGCATAGCTGATGTGCACGCAGAATATGCGATAATCGATTAGCATGCAGAAAGCGCTCTACGACCTGGCTGCCAAATGTATATCCAGCACCACGCGGAGAGCGGCCAAACCCCTCAGTACCCACATGCGGATCTGACCATACGAGATCAGCCAAAGGGCCTTCATGGGGAATCTCGCCAAATCTATCGAGCATCCGTAGCTGGTCGACCAGCACGATAGACGGTGACAATCCACCATGCACGCAGAATATGCTATCGTCAATAATCACTGTCAGCGACAAGCAGTCAAACAAGTCAGTAAATGCCTTCCACACCATAGATGTTTGGTACTTGTGCATGCACTCTGCGTAAAAGCCATATGTTTTGGTGATATTGCGTGATTCGTGGTTTCCTCGAAGCAAATGGATGCGCTGTGGGTAGCGTAATTTGAGGCTTACTAGCAGAGATATTGTTTCAACGCTGTGCTGGCCACGGTCAACATAGTCGCCTAAAAACAGGTAGTTGGTGGATGGCACTCGACCTCCAATGGCAAAGATCTCCAAGAGGTCGTGGAATTGCCCATGGACATCGCCGATTACTGTGACAGGAGCACTGATATGTACAATGTTGGGTTCATCTATAAACAGCTCTTCTACACGAGCACATATTTGTATTATTTCCCATTCTTCTAAAACTTGCCCTTTATATAGTCGCTCAATACAGTCATCAACGTCTAGCTTCATTTTTGTGTTTGTTATCGGATGCAGAGTACTATACAAGTAAGTAATGATTGTTGAGGAGAGGTCGTGGCTGCAAAATGCAACATTGAGCATCTTGCTTGTTAAAGGGATATATACACGTGGAAACGAACTGCAACTTTGCTAGCTTAGAAATCCAAAGATTTTTGTTGGTTTTCTTTTTTTTTTTTTTCTCTTTATGTGGATATAGAACTGTGTGTTTTTTTCTTTTTATAACTCATTTTGAATCTTTATTTCTGCCAACTTCTCTCTTACTGTGCATGGGACAGGCTTACTCTTCACAACACAATTCAGCTGATTTGGATGAACAAAATCCAGATGTTGAGTCACAATCTCCAACACAACATACAACAATTCGCAACGCAAGTTCCGCTAATGCGGAATCTTCAAGTCGAGCACGCCCGCTGAATTCTATACGCGGTGTAGGTGCTCAAGAGAGACAGACACCTCGTCGATCGCGCTTTTCGCCATATGGGCTGTTTTCGCGTGGGCGCACTCGACAGCAGCAGCCTAGACCATCTGCTGTTCCAGCAGTATCTGGGAACCTTCCAGAAGCTGGGGAAAGCCGGATGTCGATAGATTCGGTTGCTGCGCAGCCAGACGCTGCTTCTGCTGCTCCAAATAACGAGCCTGTAAATCATGCGCCTAGTAATTGGGAGCGGTCACGTTTGCGGATGCGTGCTGGTAACGAGTTGATGTCACGAATAGTTGGCCGGTCAATCATTGCTTCAATTGTACAGGAGATTGAGCGGCGGCGCCAGAACAACGGCGATACGACAAGAGACGCATTATTAGAAGGCGTTGACCGTGCGGCTTTAGATTACTTGCCTAGTGCATCCGACCGCATGGAAATGTATTTTAGAGTGTCGCAGTTTCTACAAGGCATTCTAGAAGGTTCTCTGAACTGGCCAGAAGGCTCAACTGCTGGCACTGAAGAAACAAATAACACACCTGATGAGCAGCCGCAGCCAAGTACAACAGCAAACTCTGACACCACAGCCGAGCCTGCTGCTGATTCCAATCGCTCAGAGTCAGGCACGCAAGGCACAAGCTCGCCTGCAGATAGCATTTCAATTGGCACCAACTTCCGCATGTTTCTCCTGCCAGGTGCCATTGAGCATGTTTTGGAAGCTTATGAGCGAGAGCATGGCCAGCCTTCATCTGAGCGGGAAGAGAATGAAGATGAACAGACTGCTACCTTGGGTGGCGAAAATTCAGCACGTGCTGCCAATGAGGTTGAGCAAAGTCAGGCTTCAGGTGGCACAGCTAATGAGCAGCCATATATGCGTGAATTGACTGAAGATGAGCAGCAGCGGGCAGAGCAGCAGCGGCGGCGCGAAGAGAAGCTGCAGCGATTGCGGAATATTGCGCAAGCAATGAATGATGATAGGCGTACGTTGCAATTCCCTGTGGTAATGCTGGGAGTACAGCTGAGCTCAGAGCTACAGCAGCAGGCTCGTGCAGCCATTGAGAGTTTAAATGATGGGGCAGGCAGCACCAGCACCAGCACCAGCACCAGCAGCACTTCGCTAATAGCTGAAGAGTCGGCAACAGAAACGGGAGGTTCGCAATCGTTTCCGGCATCGCCAGAAGCAGAATTTCCGGCAATGCCGCCAGAGGACGTGTCAGCTGCGGCGCTGGGGTCAGAATCTGTGCAACGACAGCAGCAGGAGCAACAGCCGACAGAAGAGCATGGTGGGCAGTCGCGTGGCTTTTTCCATCGCATGAACACCATTCTGCCAAATATCCTAGACGTGATCACTTCACTGCGTCGGGTACACAATGCTGCTTTGCGCAACCATGCTGGCGGAAATGCAGCAGCACAGGCCGGTGCTAGCAACGCGCAAGCTCAGGAGTCATCGTCACCAAGCCAAGGTAGCGAAAATCAGTCAGGAATTGCGGTGGTCATTATGATTCATTATTTGCGCTTGAGCAATCCAATGATTCTGCCACTGGTCACGCAGGCATTGTTTCCTGAGCTTATGAACGACTCTACAGGGTCGAGCACAGCCAGCATGCAAGCAGGGCTAGCAGCAGGGAACAACTATGATTTGTTTTTAGAGATTGCCAATATTATTGGCCAAGTTACTTCAACCACCGTGAGTCAAGAAATCATTGACAAAAAGCTGGCTGTATACTCGTTTTCGGGTAAAGTAGATCAGCAAGACGATGGGACGGCCATAGCGCGGCTGGTCGACGGCGAAGAAGAAAAGGAGGTGTATTTACTATCGGCAGACCGGTGTCCTGTGTGCCTGGATGGCTTTGAGCTTGGGGACTTGCTGAGAGTACTATCGTGTCACCATGGCCTGCACAAGGCGTGTGGCGATGCGTGGTTTACCCAGGGTGCAAACAAATGCCCCGTATGTCGGACCGAAGCTGTACATGGGTGATTGATTCTCTTCATTTTCTTTTGTATAAAAAATTTTTATTTTGTGCTTTTAACATCGATTGAAAACCAAGGATGGAATGTGCGCAAGTGAGCAAGTTGAGCGTCAAATGTAGGTACAGGAGCATTGCAAAAGGGACAGTTGTAGCTTTCCTGATTGTATCGTGACAGGTCGCCCATCATTTGTTGTAAACTTGGTTGGGGTTTCTTGGGTTTTTTACTATCGTTATCGTTGTCACTACTGCTGGTTTGCATTAGGTTATTGATACGAAAAAGAAAGAAGAGCGCTAGAGAGGAGTGAGGAGTGAGGAGGTTACCAAGGGAAAAAATTTTATATATGAAATGAAATGAAAAGTAGACAGGTTTTTTTTTTATAAATTAAGTAGCTATTGTTACAATAGACTTGAACCTTTTATATCCCAAAAAAAAAAATCATAAATGTTATTAGAACAAGGTCGTAAATATCTGCTTCAGGTACATTTGTATATTTGTATGCGGAAAAGGTCAAGTGCCTTTCGATTGTTACCTATTTTATTGCTTATTTCTTTTTCTCTCACTCTCTCACTATCCATCTTACCTTGCTAAAACTTTGTTTTTCTTTTCGATAAACTCCTTCAGGATATTGATGATGTAGCATTACCATGGAAATATATGCTTGATAAGGAGAAGGAAACTGAGCGGTGTTTTTTTTTGGGAGGGCTTTTTATATTTAAAGTATGCACTGAAGATAATGCGAATCCGGTTGTCAAAAACCTCCCTTATAAACAAATACACGAGTGTGAACTTGTTAAATATATATATCATGCCCATTCGGATATATTGCATTAATCACATTATTCCTCAAAAGATTTCCAAATTGCTTCTCTAACAGCATCGCTGGCAATGCAAAAGTTATCGAGGGCATAATGCTTTTGATATCAATTAAAATATGATTAAGACAGATAGTCAAGTACCCGTTCTACCACTTGTGTCATGGGCGGACGATCTGTTGGGTCTTGAGCCCACATTTCCTGGATAAGGTCAAGCAGCGCCCGCGGATGCTTTTGCAGCCGTGCCAGCGATGGCCGCTGACCCTGGTCACGCACCTTGGAATACAGCTCATGTTCATTCATGTCATGGTATGGATAATGGCCCTCATTCCACTGCAGAATTTCCCAGAAAATCAGCCCGCATGCATATACATCTACCTTCTCCGTATATGAGGGGTGCGAATCCCAGAACTCGGGAGCTTGCCAGTTGGGTGTGCCGCAAGCTGTATGCACCACTGTATTCATGCGCGGCCTAATACGTGCCAGGCCAAAATCATTGATTTTGGCACGGTTGTCTGCCGATATCAGCACATTCATAGACTTGAGGTCGCGGTGAATGATACTTGGCCGCCGTGTATGCAAATACGATACGCCCAGCGCAATATCGTGCATGTACATTGTCATCTGCCCAAAGTGTGGCTTTGGCACTCGCCGCATGTATTCAAACAGGTCGCCATTTTCACATAGCTCAGTAACAATACTTAGTCGATGCCGGTCCCAGCACACTCCTATGAACCGCACTATATTTTCGTGCCGCAGCTGCTTTAGCACGCTAATTTCATGGCGAATCTCTTCAAAGTCCTGGGATGAAAAATCCGATATCCGCACCTCGCCTATGGCTACCGGACTGCCTTGGTACTCGCCTCTGAAGCAGTCTTTAAATCCGCCCGTTCCAATTTTGCTCCCAACTATCAGCTTGTCCGCTGGTATCTCGTCAGAGTCGCCTGAGCTCTGCTCACGTGTGCTGTAATGCAATATTGCCTCTTGCATGTTTAGTTGTTCCAGATGTGGACTGGAAGGCATCGGCACCGGCTTAGTGTTATGCTTCCATTCCATTAGTGACTGAATAAGCTGTGGCTTTGAGCCTTCAGCCGCAAGCCCTATATAAAAATAGTAGTTTTAATAATTAGACGCATTTATTTGCGGCTCAACAGGCCAACTTACCTCGCTCCTGGCACATTACTATTAGGTCGGCTTTTATGCGTTTTCCTAGCGTATGAAAGCTTTCCTGCTCAAGCTTGTCGTCGATATGCCGTCTAACAAGTCGAAATGGCATGATTTATAAAAGAAATGCAGAAATAAATAGTACAAAGAATTAAGAGCAGATTGCAAAATGGAAACAAAAATCGCAAGTCATCCTAGCTGAATTTTAAAAAAACAACCACCCCATAACTAAATTACCTAATCATATTTGTTGTATTATAATAATAACAGCTAAAAAATTATCGTCGCAAAAGTTTTTGCTATATTTAGATAAGGATGAGCTGGACTCGACAATGCGCAAAACTGATTCGGTATTCATGGACCGACTATAGCAGAACCAGAATATATTTTCCACAATTACAGCTGCCTAATCAGTTTAGCACTTGTAGCTACAAGCTGGCATCTAAAGGAGAATCAAGCGATTTATACCCAGAGCCCAATACCAATGCTGACGACAGGCCTAAGTCAACTCATGTTAAAGGGGCGCCTAAAAAAGAGGTTATTTTGCGTGACGAGGATATAGATGAAAAACATGTGCGTGGATGGGGCAATGGCGGTCAAAAGCTGAATAAAACCAGCAGCTGTGTGCAACTACTTCATAAACCTACTGGCTTGATCGTTGTATGTCAAGATACCCGATCTTTGCAACAAAACCGCAAAATAGCTATGAAGCGGCTAAAAGAGAAGATTGATTTAAGTGTCAATGGTGCTAGTTCAAAAATTGGTAAGCGAATAGAAAAGCTCAAAGCGCGTAAGCACAAGCGTCGGCAGAGAGCCAGGCGCAAGTATGCTCAAGCAACGCAGGAAAATCACCATTGAAAACTACACTTGCCAAATCAAAGGACGTGTAAGTTGCATAACTGACAACCATTTCAATCAAAGCAATTTTCTTTTTTTTTTTTATAATATGACACATATTCATTCTCTTAGCATTAAAACTCTGATAAAGATTTTGAAATACGCGTATGAAGATGAACAAGATTCACTGAATGATTGGAAGCCAAAGCTGCCTCTAAGCGCAATATGCAGATTATGGGCAAAAATTGTCTCTCCAGCATTATATAAAACTGTATTTATTGAGTATGGCACTAGGATAGCTAAAATACATAGATGGCAAACTAATCTCGACTGTTTGGTTGGAAGTTCAAAGTTTCGCTATGTCAGGACATTGAATATTCATATCGATAAAGCTACTGACACTACGATAGCAGTTCAAAAGCTCCATAAGCACCTGGGGACTATAAACTGGAATAACATTGTGTTTCTTCAGATTAAAGTTAACTCCTCAGAATCCAAACACTCTCAATTATCAACGGCTTATGAGCAGCCAATAGCGGAGCTTGCTAAACGTATGCCTAGAATTGAAGCACTAGTTATTTATGGGCCAACAGGGTCTACTATTTTAAAACCAGCAGTCTCTGTATTTGCAGGCGCTTATGCACATCAGCTTCAAGTTTGTGTAACAAATTTTTATGATAATGAGCTATTCACTTACAACTTTAGCAATAGGTTAAAATATCTTCAGGTTCAGTTTCCATCATCTTATACTAATACCTATTTCCCAGTAATTTGTGCATCTACCCTTTATTATTTAGAGCTACGCAATATACCAATGTCCTTTTCATTTGCTTCAATGTTTTATCCGGTACGTCAGAACAAACTGGTATTTAGTAAGCTTCAAATTTTACACTTGGAATATTCGACTAGCAGTGCAAATGTAGATATGTTGCCATACAATAGTAATACAATGCATACAAGCAACGTTAAGCTATATTTTCCTGTTCTACAAACGATGCATTTAGAGAGATGTCCTAGTTGGTGCGAAATTTATAATGCAACGTTTTATTTGCCCCTTCAGAAAATATATTTTATTGATTTTATGGATGAACTGGAAAAGTGCCTAAAGCTTCAATCAGAATACTTGTATATTTTAGTGCTCAATCCAAATTATATTCCAAATGAATTTGTCAGAATTACCAACAAAGTATTTGAGAACAACATTCAACACAAGCAGATAAAGCTTAAATTACGTAGCCAATTTGGTGATTTTGATACGAGACAAATACTATGGCTGGGACTTACCAGGTTAGAGTTCGAATTCAGTGCTGATATGCTGACAGTACTTCAACTACTACCTAAGCTTCCGTTATTAAAAAGATTTGCATTGGAGTCAATATGTTCAGATAACTGGGCTGAGGCTATTGCCCATGCAGTACAGTTATCCGAGCATCAACTTAACAATATACGCTATGATATTAATATTACAGAGTTTATAATATTATCGCTTAATGATGAAATATCAGATAGTATATATGCTGATGCGTGCTTGTTTCTTGCTGCTTGCATGGATAACTTACAAGTAATGTGTGTACCTGCAAGCATTGAAGGTATAATAAAGCAATTTATTACTGAATTGGGAAAACAGTATCCCCATTTATTAGATATTGATGTAGTTTCAGTTTCTAATAAATAGTTTTACATGCAACAATTAATAATTAAATAGCTTAATATTGGCAGCAGAGGCAAATAGTTTTAAAAGAATAAATGGCAAAAAGTTTTAGCGTCATCATGTGACTTTTTTTTGTGCGGTGAATTTTTCAAATTGAAAATACTTGGCGGAGAGTTTTTTTTTATAATTCTCCTTTATACCCTTTGGTTCCGTTAGCAGTGGTGGTTTTTTTTAAAAGGGTAATCCCTGCGTCATTACCATATTCAATTTCACACGGTGGCGTATAAAGAGACATGCATTTGTGGATATACAATGTGACTTGCTTTTCTAATAAATGCGCCGATTTTTTTAGAAAATATTTCCCGTCAACAATAAAAAATTTGCATAGCTTCTTGCTATTGTTCTCTTAAATGTAAAGATTGCTCTAGGTATAAAAGCAGACCTGTTCGCTCAATTAAAGTTTTTTTCTTTTGTTGTATTACTATTTTCAGTTTGTATTTTCTATATAAAAAAACTCCTAAATGTTTGCCAAGAACACCGCATCTTCTTTCAAGAACGCTCAGCAGATAGCAATGCGTGGGTTTACAAAGGCCCATCATCCTGCTGCATCAATAACCAATGCGTCAGCAGCATCCAATATCCAAACATCGTCTGTAGCCTGGACTAACCCAAACCCTGGTAGTGAGCTAACAGTTTCTACCAAAAATGGATTCTTACCGCGGCGTGATCCACTACCTGTGCTTCCAAGCTACTTTGAAAAGCTCGACGAGATCCTCCACGAAATGCCTGTACACAAAACCGACGGAACTTTCGGTCTCCTTCATACAGGCCGTTTGGGTGCTTGTATCGAGCGTGAGCTGCCCATGTACGATGTCGAGTTTGTATTTGACCAGCGTATTCTAGCAGCTTTATATCGCGACTACTCTGTTTTGGCTTCAGCCTACTTGCTTGAGCCCTGCGATATTCAGTTTAGATTGGCCCGCAATTATGGACTGGCACGGCGCATTTTGCCAGCAAACATTGCTGTTCCCTTGGAAACAATTGCTCGTCGGTTGAACCAAAAGCCATTTTTGGAACATTCGACATTCACTTTCTATAATTACCGACGCAAGGACCAAGAGCAGCCGATCTCATTGGATAACTTGGAGCCCATTCGCAAGTTTTCTGGCTGTGAAAAGGAGCACAATTTTATTGTTGGTCATGTTGCTGCCGCTCAGCATACCGGGGCTATTGTAAGCGCATCTATGGATATCTTGGATCATGCACGGAATGGAAAGCGGACCGAGTTCAACCAGGCTTTGCGCCAGTACACCAATGCGATGAGCAGCGTAAACGAGATTTTGGCACAGACTCTAAAGGGATGTGGTGACTATGCGTCGTTCCGTACATTCCTTAATGGATGTAAGACGCAGTCGATGTTTAGCAGTGGAGTGTTGTTTGAAAATCACTCGGCTGCGCATAAATACTTGGGGGTTGCTCAAAGCAGCAGCCCAATTGCTTCTCTGAGCACGCATTTGTTCCAGCTGTCAAGCCTGAGCCCACGTGGGTCGCTTCCTTGTGCTGATGGCGTTGATCTGCTAAGAGCACCCAACTTCCGCTCCTTCTTGAACCATATTGATGGCCAGGCTCGCAGTTTGGCTATCCAGTCATATGCTTTGCGCAGCTCAGAATCCTCGGCTGAATATATTCTGTCGCTGGGCCAGATCCTGACCTATCGCTACCGTCAATGGGCCAACCTGCGTGACTCGGTTCCGATTCAGTCAGCCAAAGATGACGCTGCATTTTTCGAGTACTTGGATATCCAGACCAACCATGTTCGGGATATTGCTGAACTTATTTCTCGCACTCACGCTAACATGGACAATGAATCGCTGGCTTCTAGCCTGCGCACTCGGACAGAAGCAGTTGTTCATCACGCAGAAATGGTTCGGCGCTCACTTGAGCGGATTCTCGATACTCCAGAGCCTTCTCCCTTGCCGGTTAGCATGATCGCTTACTAATTTTATTATTCTAGCGTGGTTGTGTACGAACAAAAAATAAAAGATAGGCAGCTGAACTTGTAACTTGACTTTCAGGTATTTGTGATACTTTGGTATCGTCAAAATAATTCCATTGATTGCTCATACCATCAGATACACTGGCTGTATAATGACCACTAGACATAGTGCCATAGTGGTTGGCAACCGCATATAAGTTATATGTGGTTGGTTCTTGGGCAATACTTGTAGTGACATAGTTTTGCAATGTCAGGTTGACAGTGGGAATCAAAACATTGGTGCTAAGCTTTTCGCGGAAATGCCCAATGGTTGAAAACCGCTTTAAATGCACAATGAGTACCAGAGGAAGGCGTGAAATCATCAGCTGTTTGGTTGCTGGTCGTTTGGCTTTGCACTGCGGGCACATCCACTTGTTTTCGCCATCCAGTATTTCGGTTTCTGCGTATGCTTCCAGACATTGATAGATGTTTACCGGTAAGCTGGAGCTTGGCTGATGATTGGGCATAGGTGGCCCGTTGGCATCGCCAAAGTCACTGGTATTAGTATCGTTGCCAGGTACGGGAATGGGCAGCGACAGTTCAGTAAACGTGTGGTATGTGGTTGAGGTATGATGGCAAACCATACACATAAGACGAGACTGGATCTGACCTTGGAAAATATTGGTCACCACCGAGTCATTCCGACGGATAAACTTGTTCCATTGCAAGTCTGACTGCTGCTTATCATCTAGACTTTCAAATTGTAGCTCCTCTTCAACAGTCATATCACGCTCTGGTGGTGGCCGGGGATGCCTGCGGTTTAGAGTTTCATGCAGAGTGTCGAGCAAAAAAGATGCAAATTCGTGAGCATCTTCTTGATCGTTGCCCTTAAACTGCTCTGAACAATCAGCTATGGCTTTGCGGAAATCTTTGGGTGATACAAAGCCATATTGTCCTCGCCACATATTCTCTACCACCTGAGCATACTCTCTGGTCACAGTAGCATATGTGGGCTTTTCTTGAATAAAGTCCTTCTTCCAATCTCCACACATAAAGTATCGAGTTAGCGGTTTGGTGCCAATTAGACATTGGATCACGCTGTTCATAAAGCAAGTGTTGCCAAAGTTCTTTAGCCCAGTCACACCAAATACTCCGGAGTCAGATATTTGAGAAGCTCGATGGCTCCTTGAAATCGATACTTCGCCTGCAGCACTGCCATTAGGTGGAGAGGATATAGCTGGGTGGTCATAGACTGCTGAATTGCGTGGATTGCTTCCAGAATGCAGTTGCCCATTTAACGCTGGATCCGACCCAGCAGCATTATAGTGATTATAAAGCCGGGTGCCATTAGGCGAGAATGGCGGTTCTTCTGACTCTCCATATGCTGGATGCTCAGCAGAGTAGGTACTTCTGGCTTGTGCATAAACTGGCCGCGGTGCTGGAGGTAGCGATGCTTGAGGAGGGGGTGGGATATAACGGGATACGCTGTTGTCAAAGGTAGAACGAGGCACGTTGTGGTGTGCCTGTGCAGGCAGCTGTGGTCGTGGTGGTAGCACTTGAAGTGGGAGCGGTGGTGGCCGGTACTTTGATGAATTGGTAGCTGTGGCTACTGGTTGCGGGTAGCCAATTTCACCACTGCTAAAAGAAGGTTTAGTTGACTGAGGACGCGATCTAGTAGATTGCTGATCATGCGGAGTGGTGGAAGAACGTGCTGAAGAACGGTAACTGTCTCGTTGACTTCGGGGTGGGCATATGTTGCTGTTTCTCTGAACAAAGTCAGCAACAGGGTCTGATTCAAAATCGCTGTCTCTACTTTGTCGACTATTAGACCTTGAATTATAATTAGATGCGCCAGGCTTCTTATCGGCTGAAGCATGGTAAGAAAGCATCGAAGACAAGTCGGTTGCTGAACTAGAGCTGGAATTTGTTTGAGTCGGATTACTTTCTTCTATTTCTTGTTCAAACACACCATCATTAGGTACCTCTTCTTCATCGTCGGATTCTGGACAAACCACAACTGCTTTACGATTGTTCACCTTGTTTTGGTTCATTATAACAACACCAGATAGTCTACTGTTGATTTCATGGTTGGTTGTGCGTACTGGCGAGGTAGCTGAGTTATAGTTTGAGCTAGTCTGTCGCAAGTTTTGGCGTGGCTGAAAGCCTGCCGCCCTGTTTGACTGAGCAGTTTCTTTGCCTTCTATTTTAGCGCGGATGCTTTTTATTTCATCGGCAATCCAGGTGTTAATATCTGCGCGTAGTTTATTGTATTTGGGATTGTTGCTAGCTTGCATAGGCCGCAGTTTATGTATAAATGTGTTACAGGCAGTCACGTATTTCACATATGCTGTCTGGTAATCCTCTGCATTATAACTCTGTTGAGCATCATCAATACATGTTTCGGCATATTCTAACCACAAGCTGGAAGGCATTTGTAGCTCAGAGTCCAACTCTGCAAGTCTATTTAGCGACTTGATAATTGGGCTTTCCTGATGCTCCAAGCTATGGCTAAAGGTCGATGACCGTGATGGCATCATTCGCCTATTTTGTGGAAATATATTACTGGGTTTGTCTATAGACATACCCATTGGCGCTGGCGCCGGCATGCTTGTGGGATGGGTATGTGGTGTATCTGCTAGTGATGGCCGCCTATGCCATCTAGAGGGGGCCGGCGAATGTGCATGAGCGATGGCACTTGAAAGCGCCGATTGTGCCGCTTCAATTGTGGCTATTGCAGCTAAGCTGGATTGATCATCACCTGTACTCTGCTTAGGCTTTGACCACGACTTTGATGATGTGCTGCGCCTAGACAATGTGGCAGGTTTGGCTGGTGCCTTGGGCGATGACATGTTTTCAAACCGCTTAATGAGGTCTGAAGTATGACTGTTTCGCGACGACATCAATAAAAATAAAATATTAACTCACACCAAGAAAAAATAAAAGAAAATGAACTAAACGCATATGCGGATTTGCCTGAAGCATATAAAAAGTAAAAGAAAAGTATTAAAAGAAAGGCTTCATTGACGTAAATATCCTTTTTGCTATTAAGCAAAAGAAGTCGACATCCTTACATTTGCTATTAAGCAAAAGGCCAAGGCAAAAAAAAACAACCACATTTCTAGAAGCAGCCAATTTAATCCATGTATTAAATGTGATTAAGCGGGCTTATAAATGATAGAAAAATCAGCTGGCTTCTGCATATACGTGCAGCTTGAAATGGGAAAGAAGTTTTCTCATGTGTTGGTACTGGAGCTTCTTGCATATGAGAGTTCTGTGTGCTATTTTCGGTGTCCGCAAGACTTGCGAACATGAGAGGGGCTTTTTTCGCTGAAGCATGGCTGATCTATTCTTGGCAGTCATCCACAATTGGCAATCTCATCAGGCGTTTAGCCAACAATGCAATAGAAATGTTTGTAAACGCAATTGCTGCGCCTTTTTAGATACTGGAAAAAGGAGTAGCAGCATACGCGTAAAAAGGATATTGTTCTTTTTTACTCCCTGAACTTCATTGTGAGTGTGTTTACTTTCAAATACAAAAAGAGGGAATCCTTTCTGGAAAATTTTATTTCTCTTTCCACATCTCTGATTTTTTTTTTCTATCTGGAGCACATAAAAAGAGTTTCTTCTGGTTGGAAAAGATCGCATTACATCTGCATAGTGAGCTTCTAATCGTTTATTCCTTTATTTTTTCCATCTAATTTTTTTATTGATGCCAAATATTTTTAATCGTTTACGTAGGCGCGAGTCGGTGGGGTCGTCGCAAGCACCCATGATGGGAGCCAGCTCGCCTACGCCTTTGCAAGCTGACCAAACCAGAAGTTCTACGCGCCACTGGGGACCGCTTGCTTTAACTTATGCCAACAACATGTCGCGGCGCTCAACCAGCAACCGGCGTTCAATGAGCCACCGGCAGTCTGCAGCTGAGGAAGAAGCAGGCGTTGCTAATGGAGCCGCTGCTGAGAAAATAGAGCCTGCTGGGCTGACGCAGCCCTGGCTGGTTATTCGGCGGTCGATACTCAGCAGCTGGATTAACGTGCTGCTGCTGGTTATCCCGGTTGGTATTGCCTCCCATCCAGCAAACTTCCCTGATGTGGCTGTGTTTGTCCTCAACTTCTTTGCCATCGTGCCTCTTGCCAAAATTCTGGGCTACGCAACCGAACAAATGTCTCTGCATTTAGGCGATGTGCTGGGTGGCCTAATCAATGCCACATTGGGCAATGTTGTCGAGCTGCTGCTGGGCATCTTGGCTTTGGTCAAGGGCCAGGTGGAAATTGTACAAACGTCGCTTGTAGGCTCGATTATTGCCAATCTGCTGCTGGTTAGTGGCAGCTGTTTTTTCTTTGGCGGTATCAAAAACAACGAGCAGGTATTCAACACGCATGCAGCACAATCGTATGGCTCGCTGCTGGCCATGGCCATTCTGTCGACGCTTTTGCCTGCAGCATACAACTCGCTAAACGCCAAAGACGCCGATCTCAAAAGCGGCGTGCTCACGCTCTCGCATGTCACAGCGATCTTTCTGCTGGTTATTTACATCGCTTATTTGTTCTTCCAGCTCAAGACGCATGCCAACCTGTTTTCGGCAGTCTCTTTAGAAGCCCGCAAAGCTGCTGCTCAGAAGCCCAAGTCCAGCGATTCTGACGAGAAGCTGGCAACTCCTCAGCCTGCGGAAACAGCCGTGGCCTCCACGTCGGCCACTCCAGAAAACTTCGGTACCCCAGCTCATGCAGCCACTGCAGCTGCTTCTCGTGACCAGATTGTCGCTATTGGGGATTCAGCAGAATCCAAAAATGAGCAAGAAGATGACGATGAGGAAGAGGTTGTGGAGCTTACGCTGTGGGCCTCGATTGTTCTGCTGCTGATAACCGTTGGGTTTATCGGAGTTTGTGCCGAGTTCCTGGTGGACTCCATCGATGGGCTAACGGAGAGCTGGAACTTGTCGCATTCATTTGTGGGAATGATTATTTTGGCTATCGTTGGCAATGCCAGCGAGCACTACAGTGCCATTTCAGTTGCTGTGAAGAACAAGATGGACCTGGCGCTGGGCGTTGCTGTCGGCTCAAGCATCCAGATCGCCCTGTTCGTCATGCCTGTGCTGTGCATTTTAGGCTGGATCATCGATCAGCCAATGTCGCTTTACTTTTCTCCCTTCACCACCGTCGTTCTCTTTATCACCGTACTGCTTGTCAACTACATTATCGGCGACGGCAGGACGAACTGGCTGGAGGGGCTGGTGCTTGTAATTTCCTATGTCATTATTGGCGTTGCTTACTTTTTGTATCCCAAAGACATGGATACTGCTTCTACTTCATTATAGGCTTTTTATTGAGTGCACTTTAAAACAATTATTAGGGTTTCTACTTGTGGGATTCTCCCTTTTGGCAGCGACGAATGCGTTTATATAAGGGGTATATGCCGCCAGATAGAACGATGGCGCCGAAAATCTGCAACGGCTCTGGACAGCGACGGCGTCTCTGCTGAGGCTGCTCCGCAGCTACAGGATTGTACGGTATAAACTTGTCGCTTACGTGTGTATCCGTCTGCCGCAAGGTAGAAGAGCAACTATCAACTTTGTTCATTTTTTATCTTAAAGATCCATGGAAATACAAATGATGGTTTATAAATATTTGGAAAAAAAAATTGCCAAGCGCACAAGATGCAATGTTCAGAAATAATGCATGCCAAGCAATTAAAAAAATCAGACGCCCAAGTCAGTGGTAGTATCAAGATCGCTGGTGCGCACAAATACTAGGTAGTAAGGGTTGGCAGACTCTTCGCCTGGTTTAGGTGCATCCCTAAATATCTCGCTAGAGTCCACCACAGAAACATTCGAGTCATTAAACTTGAGCCACCGAACCAGGTTCTTCTCACGATCGAAATCACGGATATATACCCAGTAGTGGCCAAACTCGGGTGTCTGTCCACTATGAATAAACGCCGCATGCAGCGTATATGCCATATCATCCTGGGGCACATTTGAATAAATAGCTTCAAGCTGCTCTTTCGCATCCTGCAACTCCTTTTCCCACTTCAGCCGTGCCTCCTTCAGTGTAGCCGCCATTTCTGCCAGCTGCTTGCCAATTTGCTCGGCATTCTGCGTAATAGATGATGCAGACTGCGGCAAGTCACTAAGCAGAGTCTTGGCACCTTCAATATCTGCCCATCTGCTGATTCCACTCATAAACGACTGCACGCGCTCCAACGCTGACACTACTGAAACCTCCGTATTGGCAGTGTTGGCTGCGGTTTGCACTGGCACTTGCAGCAAACGCAAGTGCTGATTGATCGCGTGTAGGCGCTGCTGTAGCTTGCGTTTTTGCGAATGAGCAGCGGCTGCACCGTCAAAATGCACGTACGGTGCTAGCGAGACCTGCTCGCGCAACCGCAAATGCGAATTGATCTTGAATGCACGCAAAGTTGACATGTCAAACTGTACTCGCTGAACTTGGATACACAGCACAGGAGGTGCGTTCTTTATCCGTGACCGCCGCACCAGCTGCTGGCTCTGCAATGCATCAGTATCCATGTCGTCGCTGTTTCTATCTACAGAGTTGCCCATGTCGTCAGTCACAATCGAGGGCGCAAAAAATGAGTCTATGCAGTCGTTGATATCGGTGGTCTCGTTGGGAATGTTGAGGTTTAGGTTCACAAATGTTTCGTTCAACGGCTTTTCGCTGCTTTGGCTGCTCCCAGCTCTTTCTGTCATTATCTCCAGCTTTCCTGCCAGCATCTTGTATATCCATGTGTCGCCAGGCCCGCTCAAGTCAGCATCTTGCTCCGAAGAGTCCATTAGCGATGCTGGTGGCAGCGCATGTACCAATAGTCCGACACACTGTGCTATGCACTCGTCGACATCCTGCTGCTGCTGTTGCTGTGCACTGGTAGGTACACCGGCAGTACTAGATCCAGAATTGCTCTGGGTGCCAATGCGCAGTAGCAGCATGTTAGCTAATTCCTGGTCCGGAGCCACTGCCAGTGGCGCAGCAGCAGTACTAGTGGCTAGTGGGTGTCCTCCACTGCTTTTACGTACATTTTTAGACATCCATCCCTCGACACGCTGAGCTATAAGTGACTCAAATAGCTTTTTCAACAGCTCCACAAACCGGAGCGCAGAGCTGATCTCGTCCTTTGTCAGCAGCCGCCCCCCGTCACGCCGGCCCAGCTGACCACCCTCATTCCACATTTTACCATCACCATAGCACATGACTGCTTTGCGAATAGGCAGGATTGAAAATAGGCACTGCAATATCGAGTTGAGATAGCATGTGTTGCCGATATTTTTCAGCCCTATCGGTAGTTGCTCCCACGTATCCACTTTGCCCTTCCAAGCAGCTACACCCTTTGACTCGTCCATTTCAATTTCAGCGCTTGCTTGCAGACTGGAAAGCACATTGGCTGCGTACTTTTTCAATGCCTGGTCCTGCTTGGCTTCTGCAAGCACAGCCAGATGCTCCGCCAGCTCCATCCTGGCCTTGGGCGCTGCTGTTTCTTCCAGACGCGCTAAAAATACATCTCGCATAGCATCGCTTTCAATAAAATCTGCCTGTGTCTGCGGCTCGCCAAAAAGCGCTGTAGACGCTGCTTTAATGGCTCCCGTAGCTACTAGCCCACGCTCACGCTCATTGGCTACCAGCGCATCTAGCTCTTTGGATGTACGCGCAGCACTGACAGTGACTAGGCTGTCGAAACGTTTACGAGCTTGACTTCCAAATACCGGGTCATCCGACTGGTCCTCTTCAGTCAGCCGTCTATACGCCCAGGCTACTACCGAGTTATCCATGTCAGGAAATACCCCCAGTACGCGGTATGCATCTTCAAGTGTGGAATGTTCTCCGTCCTTTCCTGAGCTAAGCAACAATCCAGGAAATGGCTGTGCCTCATATTTTGCAATGCCAAGTTTGGTCTCTAGCTGTTCATTAACAAAGTTACTGGAGTATACGGCCTGCCGTTCGTCTTTGGGAAGCTGCCGCTGGATCTGGCCTGTCCAAATACACAGCTCCTGGCGAGCACGCTCTAGTCTACGAAACATTAGCGATGTACTAATCTGGGCCATGCGTGTATCTCTATCGGAATTGTTTTTGTCTAATGCCTCGCTGGCCACACGTACAATATCGGGTGGGCAAAACTCTGTCTCATTGACTAGTTCAAAGCCCAAGATTTCCAGAATATGGTTGCAGGGTGGGTCAAACTTGAGTCGCCGACGAGGTGCTTCGCTATTTACTTTAACAGGGCGCGCATCTCCTGCGCATGCGTTCTTTACTAGCCGAAACAGCGTCGACACTGTGCTAAACAGCTCCCGCATGCCCTGTGTCGGGTGATGACTATGCAAGCTCATACGTGCACTAGATAGCGCGTTTGCCATTGTCGGTTCTATAATTGGCGGCAGCAACGACAAGTTTATGGCCAAAGTACATTTGCAGCATCGAACACGGCCTTGGCACTGAGCCTCAGGACCAGTATTTTGGTCATTGCTAGTTTCGGCAACTGTATTCAAAGTCGAATGAAAGTGATGACCGATACTGTCGATGCACGCGTTTTCTGAGCCGGCGCCCTCAGTTTCTATAGTCACATTGAGCTGGCAAAGGCATTCTCTACAGGTAGCAGCCCAGATAACGCTCTTATTTGCGCTGCTCAGGTGGGTAAACGATTGCTGAGGTTTGACCCAAGTGTGTCGATGCGAGGCTGGTAGCTGCTGGCGAATATCCGAAGAAATCCATTCTGGTAGCTGCCGTTTAACAAAATATGCTGCTAGCACTCCAGGGTTATGCAAATTTGCCACTCCCATTGTTGTAAATTTAGGTGTTATTTGTAAACTTTGCAGAAAAAGAAAGTGACGTGTTAGCCCATTTACGTAATTGAGGGATTATTTGATCATCAGCACTTGATTACATTTTCTATTAAAGCGACTAATACCATTTAGGTACAACAAATTTACTTTTTTTTTTTTTGGCTTAGAATTTCGTTTATTTTGCGCAGCACTACTTATGCCTCGCCCGGTGCTTTCACTCTGTGCTCCTACTTCAATACTCTCTCAACTTATTCAAGACGGCTACCATACAGTTTCCGATATCGATGCATCCCAAAGGCCTCCTGCTCTGCCAGCAGTCAAACCACCTCAGCCAGCACAGTCTGCCTGGTCGCTAGCATGCCAGCTCCATGCACAGCCATACTTTTCTACATACATTCCAGAACTAGACACATTGCTTGGAGGCCGCGGCCTTCCACTTGGAGAAGTTTGTGAGTTGGTAGCTTATCCGGCTTCAGAGATCGCCAGCTTATGTTTACGCTTATGTCTGGCTATACAGATGCCACCTGGGAATAAATGTGCAGTCTATGTGGATACTACAGGCAGTTTTTCACAAAGCGTTGCTCGGAAAGCAGCAAATGCGTTTTCTAGTCAACAATCCGCAGTATCTTCAGATTCATTGCTTGAAAATATCCGTGTTTTGCGCATACACTCGGCAGATGAGCTTCATGCCTTGCTAGTTGCTATTGACGAACAGATCATTCCAAATGTTGGACTATTGCTTATAAATTCGATTACCTGGCCATTTATTGCCTCCCTGGATATTTTCAGACGTCAATCTATGCATGCTGAAGTTGCTAAGCTACTAGCTCAAATTGCGCGCAAACACAAGATTGGTGTGGTGGTTGTCAGCCATGCCAAGTCTGACTCTTCTTTGCTAGCAAAGCCTGAACCTATGGATGGCTCAGTGTGGACTGAAATATCTGCCAATTCGCTAGCTATTCACCATTCGCCTCTAACCAAAAATATGTGTATCAGCCTTACCCACTCATCGACATATCCCGCTGGAATGCAGGGACTACCATTGGATACTTTGAATTTTTGTTAAGTACATTAGCTAATTAGAAGGAAATTTTCCTGTTAAAAACATCCTAACAGTTATGTATTCTTATGCTTAAGAGCATTTGCAAGACTTTAAAATATGCCTTTGCAGCAAAGAAACACTTTACTAATTAATATAGTAAATTAATATAAGTAATATTTTAAAATAAAGAAGTGCTTCAAAGCAAAGAAATGCACGAATATTCAAACATTTTTATATTTTATACTTGTAGAGCCATGGAAAAGCACATATTTAAAGGCTGGCGAATTTCCCCTCCTAACACCAATAACTATTCCAACAGCATTTCAGCAATACTTTAACATCAGATTTACTAAGTACTCAACCATGGCAGAATACAACTCACCCGAAGCTAAAGCTCATAGAGCCTATCAGCTAACTGAAAAAGACCAGGGAAAGCCTTGGAGAGCATATGGTGATGATGACAAAGATAGACTAAGCTGTGAAGAAGGAAAGGAGTATATAATTAATAAAAATAAGGAATGGGTTGAAAAGAATGGTGCAAACCCTGACGACTATGTGGATGAGCTAAATGAAGGAAAGCTAATTGAAGAGCTTATTCCTGATGATCCAAACACACTACAACAAGACAAATACCACTACTTTAACATTTTGGAGACGCATTATGACAATTTGCCCGAAGGCTATCAAAATAAAAACAAGACTACTGTAAGCACTAGAGGAGAGTGCGCTCAATTGGCCTTACAGGACGACTACGCTGAGCTTCTGGATGATGATGCTAAGAAAGCATGGAAGGAGTTTTATCCAGGATGCGAGCTAAGCAGAACATCTGTTGGTTCAATACTCTTATGGCACGTATTTGTTAATTATGAAGTACCAAGCCAAATAACTGGAAGTTTGATGGGTGAATATCTTGCTCTTAGCATTGAAGACAAGAAAAGAGATACTGTACAGTTGATGCTCGATGAGCAATTTAGCGAAATTTTAGCGAAAGATTCAGAAATAGAGGATGCCAGAGACGAGCTGGTAATGTTCGCTAAGGAGATGGCTGGTGGTGATCTACTTGCCGCTCTGGAAGAACTTGTTTAGTAAACGTTATTATATGGGTTATTAATTCAACTGAGCTTTGTTATTTTTTAATACTAAAACACTATTTTCTTTGGGAGCTATAGACGTAAACTTGAGCTTTATCGTCAGATGCTCTACTTTTTTCTAATTTTACAAATAAAATTTTCATTACTATTAAGCTAGAAATCCGTAAATTTAGTTGATAGTCAATACAGCCGCCTATTTACTATCTACATGCTTATTAACAGATCGGTATTATGGCTTTATGGTCACTACTCTTGGTTTAGCTATAGAAATGCGAATGCACTAAGTGGCTCAACTATAAATACGCTGGAAGGGTTTAAAATAGCGTTTCTCTAATAAACCCATCTTCACAATGTAATATAGTATTCAATTCCGTGGTTTATTTTAGAATTAGCATGCTACACGTTGTATTACAGAAATATCAAGGATTTATTTGATTTTATATTGGCCATTAAATTTGATATAAAAATAATTAAATTAAGCAAAAGCAAAATAGAGTTTATACTCTGGAAATTGTTAGGTTTTATCCTTGTATAATGAGCATAGCGCTTTGTAAAAAGGTAGCTAATTGTGCTGTTTTTATAAAAAAAAACAACACTATCCTTTAAATCCCTAACATTCAGATTTTTCAGATCCTTGAATTTGTCCTCGTTTAATGGTATAGTAAATCATACTTATTACCACATCCCATGTTTAATTCGCTGATGTTGTATTAGTCCTTGATTAGTAGCAAATACTGGCCTCTTTTTACAAAAATAACAAGTATTTGTTGCTTTTATTTCTGGCATAGTAGAAATGAAGTAAAAAAAAAATAGAAATATAGTAGGCTAAAAAAAATAATGGAGAAAATTTTTTTCTTTTATATCCTCATCTTATTTCGAATTTCTCTTATTATACAGTGGGCAGTTAATAAATTTCAATAAAAAATCCATGTGTTTGCAGTGTTCAAAGAATTGCTGCTAGCTGCATTGTTTTATTTGAATATATATTATTTTTAAATGGAGGTATATTAATTTTTCATTTTTTGGTATTTACTTTTTTTTTTATCTAATTTGTATAAATTTCTACAGCTAATTAACTTCATTAACTGTAGAAGTAGTCATTAACAAAAACTTGTCCTTATGAAATAGCCAAGGCAGCGATAAATTTGAAAAATAAGGATAAAAATGAATTGTTATATTATATTTTCTGGGGGGGGGCAATAAATGGACCTGAATTATTAATTAATATAGAGATATATAAAATTCAGCCAATTTGGATATTAATATAATGCCCAGCTCTTTATATAGACTTATACACCCTTTGAAAAGTCTAAGCTACTTTCCCATGAAAGCACTGATATTTATTTTTCTGTGTAAAAGAATAAAGTGGGTTGAAAAAAAAATAGAAGTCAGATACTGTGTTAGAATAAAAATTTATTGTCTTCCTCCAAAACTCCACCACCGTTGTTAATATATATAATCTCCTAAGCTCTGATGAAAGGGCATATTCCATCAGGCTGTAAGCCTTGCCCCTGTTTCA